>JAQFYU010001015.1:0-17078 GCA_034694905.1 Ceratophysella granulata | reverse complement strand
ACAGACAGACGGACGGACGGACGGACGGACAGACAGACAGACAGCATCATCCCATAAGACCTTTTGGTCTAAAAGTTGTAGTATAATTTGGTACCGGTATAATGCTGTTGGTTCTTGGATTCCCTTCATGGCCTATTTTAAGTTAAAACCCGAAAATTCTAATTTCAGAAGAAACATAACACGTTTAATTGTCTTAAAATGGGCTTAAAACACAAATTCAGTTTTTTTACCAAACTCATAAGACTTTGAATAGATTTTGAATTTCAAATTTATTGACTTCATACGTTATTATATAAAATGTTCTAAGAAATTTCAACTGACTTTAACCTCAAATACTGTAGATTTTGGAATTCTTCAATCAGATGCGAATACGCAATATGAAGGCCTTCTACAGTATTTCAAAAATAAGTTGCAAGATTTTTTGGTCAATTCTTCTGAATATTTTGTATGAATTTTAGGCTTTTGAACTCTGAATCGTCAATTTGAAAAATAGTTTCAGGTTCTAGGTTTAAAAGTTCAATTTGAACGACTAACTCGTGTTTCAAAGTGCATTTCCATTAATTTAAAAAAGCAAAAAGGTTTTGACATGTGCTTCAGTAAAGCGAATCCGCACTTTAGGTATTTTAATTACAGCGAACAGGTTTGATGTTTTAAAAAAATCGCAGAACTACATAACTCGTTTTAAAATCTAAGTTTTGAAAATCATAAAAAAAGCTTTGACCTATTCAAACCTATTAAGTCCACACTTAGAGAGAGCTTTAGAACGCACATTTGAATGACAATCTATGGTTAGACTGCCGGTGGACCGTAAAATCTGAAATAACATTTAAAAAATTCTCAATTCTTGATACAAAAATTAATTTTGAAAATCGTTAAAGGAAACAAAGGTTAAATTCGAAACTTAACATAAAACATGTTAAATTAACACCTTATAGCCTAACCCTGACATGTATTATATATACACAGGAGTTCTACGATGTACGATAGAACTGGTTGTAAGGTCGGAGGTTTATTAATCTCAACACCGACACAGGAGTTGTTAATCCTTCCATAGAAACTCTCTCGAGTTCAAGTTTTAAAGTTTGAACTTTTGTATAGAATTATTTCTGGGTAAATGGAAGCGGAACGAGAGGTTGTTGGGAATTAGAATTAATCAAATTAATGAGATAGACCTGAATATTCCACATACCCATGAATATGCATGGACACAAGAGTTCTGGTCGAGTGTACAGGAAACAGTCGTCGGTATTCAGGAAACCATATACTTGTCTAACCCTTAAGTACTCAACCTACTTGAAATGAATAGAAGTTCAAAGTTGGGATCAAAGAATCAAGGTTTGGTATTTTTAATCCTAATTTTTAAATCCTAAAATTCGAACCTTGATTCGAGTGGCACTGCCTTTCAACTTTTAGAAATTAATTCAGAGATAAAAAGTGAAGTCTGAGTATTTTCCCAAGTCCCAAGCTACTTTGAGCTTAAAACTTGTGGAGCCGGAAGACGAAAAGACTCAATTACCAAAACTTTTGTATTTTACTCTTGTTTTGTCATAAACTCGTAAAAAGCCCACTAAAAGCCATTATATCATTACACGCAATCAGACTCGACCATTCTGCTTAGCTCAAGCTCCACGAAATGCCCAATATTATTGGAGTGAATCGATTGAATATAACATTGCACGAAAAGAAAATTGCGACGTCATAATTGATCGATTCCATGTTCACGTCGGGAAGTCATGAATATACACGTAATTGCTTTTCACTAATTGGTAATTTGAGTTTATAATTTAACTTCTGAGCTTGACAAAGGAAGAGGCACGGTGAAAGCACAAACTTGCACTAACCTTTCCAAAGATTCCATACATGTTGATCCATGTTTTGGGAACACGTGCAGGAAAGTTCATGCAATAATTAATGGAAAATAGCGTACAAAATACGGGTGCTCTGCTAATTGGGACTGGACTAATTGTGATTATGCTTATCGTTGTTTGTTTGGTGAAATTAAACTTGTGTTTGACGTTAAGATGTCAGAAGATTGGTGAATGTGTTGAACTTTGAACGAACCACTTTTATTTTGTGCTAACAAAAAACAACAAAAAAGGTTTGTCCGTCGTCTTATGCTATGGAATGAACTCAACCACATGCCACATTTACAAGTATTTACCCGCTCCCAGACTCTCCCACTGACCTGAGGTCAATTGTTTGGGCTAGGCCCGCTCAAAGAGCATTAATACGGGGGGTTTACGCTGCTTTTTTTTTACTTTTTATTAATTTTTGTATTTTTTTTTACATTTTCGGTGGTGGTGGTTGAGTTCATTCGGTTAACAGGAAAAGAGTTGCAGTCTCGATCTCAACAGTAAGAATCGATCCCACAACCCAGTGTCTGTTAACCCGAAGCTCCCAGCTCCTGACCATAGTGCGACTGTACTTTACGTTTCCAAACCAAGAGCTTCTTAAAGTTGCCTGGATGTCAAATACTGTAGCCGCATTACATTGCATTGGACTAGGTCGGGTGTCAATGTCAAATATTGTGACAAGTGGTATTAACCAATTAATTAATTCCATTACTTTCTTATTATAATATTCACGTTTAATCTTCTGGCATATAAATCGTGTAATTTTTTAATCTCAGGTATTTTTCTTGTTTTTAATATTTATTCCGTCCATCATCGTTGCTTGCTTATGTTGCATGCAGAATGGAAAAATTTTCAGGCGTTTCAATTATGCACTGAACAAAGAATTAAGCGCAATTGAATTGACCAACGGCCAATTACATTTTGTGCAATTTACGAGTACCATGCTCAAAGGCGATCTTTGCAGGGAATTTACAGAGCGCAACTTACAGTTGATAATGACAAGGATAATTTACAGGCGCGATGAAGATTACATGGCAAGACAAGGTAAGAAGAATTTAGCGGTTGAATTGATGATGCACAAGACGCAATGAAAATATTACAATAAGAAGTTGATGATGCCCAAATCACAAGCGCGCATTTGCTTATATGCAATTACATGGGCGGATATTACAATTCCGCGTAATTATGTAGGCACAATTAGTTACGCGTAATTCGTATGTTGTTGTCCAATTGTCCAATTCATAATTCGCAGTTGATCATATATGGTCTAATCTAGCAAAAGGTTGCCAAAATTTGCGCGCAGTTCATCGGATTTGTTAAAATTGGTAGAACGTAATTTAGCAGGTGCAATTTCCGACGCGCAAAGCGATTTTACATAAGCGATCGATGATGTGTCATGCGTAATATTAATATTTACCAAGCGCAATAAGTTAATTAGTATACGAGTACAAGTAAAAATGTCAAATTTTGATTTTGAAAAACCAAAGAAAATCACAATTTTCAAATTTTGTTCAACAATCTTCAACAACTATTGAAATTACTGAGAAAGTGTATGCCGAAGGCACCAATTCACAATTCAAAGGAAAAATGATAGTAAAAATAAGATAATTCACAACGTGCAAGAAATTGCTCAATTGCGCAAAATCTTACGCAGCAAGATGAAATCAAGTGCAACTACGTGCAATTATCCAAGTTAAAAATTGTTGCCCAATAACGCTCAGAAAAACTCATTAAAGTAAAACAGTATTTGTTTTAAGAAAAGATGCGTGAGTAATAAAACAATTTCACCAAAACCAGTTCAGCTTTTAAATACAAAAAAAAAGTTGAGTCGACTGGAGAGCTGAAGTCTCCGGCTTGGAATTAAAATTATGGAAATGAGAAAAAGTATTAGGGCTCAGGAGAGAGATAGAGAGACAACTGTGAAGTGAACCCAACAAAGTCCCAGAGAAAGTTTGAAATAAAAAGCACTTTCATTTTTTTTTTCCTAGTTCGGAGTAAGTAATATTATCTTGCCTTCAACTCCGCAGTCCAAGTCCACAGCTGGCAACCTATGTACTCCTGTACTGAAACAACCTACCTTCAACCTCTCTTTCTGCCGTGTGCCAAGCCAGGGAAAGGCTAGCCAAAAGCCCTTGCCGAGTCTGGCGTATCAGCAGAAAGGTGAAAGTTCAGGTCTTACAGTTTCGGCTGTACTCCAGCGGTCTAAGGCTTGGCTTGGCTCTGGCGGCGTAACATTATTATAAGAGTACCTTGCAAGTAGCTTTAGCTACCTTTACAAAATTCGTTTTTGGCAAGGTAAGGTCGAAAAGTTGTAAAAATCGAGTTTGGGTTATAATTAATCGGCAAAATAGCAACAAATACCAGCAATTTGCTGAATTTTTATTCAATTCGAAAATTGATTTTCATAAATGCTAAAATTGACCATTTTTGCATATATTTTGTAAATACTCAAACAAGCCATTTTGCGATGATCCAAGTAATATTGGAAAATTACCGTGGACGTGTTTTTTAAACAAAATTTTGTATATTTGCAAGGTTAAACTGAAACGGTGCTAAAATCGTTTTAGCATTGTAATTCATTGGTAAAATTGTAAGGAAATTCCAAAATTTACCTACAACTATATGCTTAATGTGAAAATTGAATTTGTAAATGTGAAAATTGGACACTTTTTAAAACATATTTTGTAACTGCTCAAATCGGAAGTTTTAAAACATGTATTTTGAAATAATCCGAGTTCGTGCACCAATAAAGAATTACATTGCACGTGGCATGTGGCATTAGATGCCGTTTCCATTTAGAAAGTTTGTATTTGGCAAGGTTATAAAAATCGTGTTTGGTCATGCTTAATTGGTAGAATTGCAAAAAAGATACGCAATTTGCTGAAAAATGTTTAAATACGGAAACTAAATTTAAAATGTCATTCGCTTAGATAGACTTGAATGCGTACTGTTTATTTTAGGCAAGGTTAGGTTTCAAAGTTGTAAAAATGATTCTAAAATTCTATTTACCAACAAAATCTTACAAAAATCGAATTTGAATTGGAAATTGAAATATTATGTTACCACGTTCAAGATTAATAATTCAAACCAAGCCGTTCCGACGTTAAGCTGTATTTAAAATTTTACAAAATCTAAGGTACCCATTTAATTAAAAGTTTCGCTCAAGTTCGCTTAAGTTTCCATCAAGCACATAAGCTTAAATGCTATGCCCAATTTGAACTTGCAATAGCAATGCATTGCAGTAATTCAATAACGATGGCTAATTAATGTCTACAAACTATCAAACTTTAACCTTATTACGTTGACTTTAAGTCTCCAAAAACTATAGATATAAATATTCAAGTAAAAAAAAAAAAAAAGAACCTAAAGCCAACCTTGCTCCAAAGTTAGAACATTGAGTTCATAGCCTTCTGAGTGTATAAAAAATAATGTAAAGCTAATCTTGAGCCCTAAAATAAGAACAGATACAAATACAAAGTATCCATAACTGTATTACTTGAGATTAGTAGGTGCTCCTGAAAAAGAGCCATAAAAAGCCCTTGTATGGTAAAGACGAGGTTGTGGGCGGAAAATTAGTACCTTGCTTGCCCACATGGAGAATTAGATAAGAATTAGAAAAGGAATCAGTGCTCATCCCTATTATGAATATTAATGTCAACCAAGGAGCACGAAGTCCTGTATGTTCAGGCTTCAGGCGGATTTCTTCTGATTAACGCATGGTTTGACCAAACTTTTACATAGAGCTTAATGTTGCCGAGACCTTTTTTTTTTGATTTAGATGCTTGGATTTTGAAAATTATCCAATTCTATTCAAGCCGCTTCCGAGTGAAAAAAAAGAAGATTTATTTGGGGTAAATTAAAATATATAATTAATTAGTTAACTAAACCTAATGGTTCCAAAAATGATGAGTAGATCTCCAAAATCCAAAATCAGACGAAACAACATCAACAAAATATAATAAGCATCAACTAAAAAATCGACGAAACGAAAAGGCAATGCAGCAATATAGTAAAACAATAGAATCATTATATGCCAAAATGTACATATAATCATCAAAAAGTTGTGATGCAGAGATGTTGCCAGACTCGGTAGTGCAAACTATACTACAAAATTTTAGGGCGCTAAAAGTTCAGAAATTTTAAGAAACTTCCAGAAAGCTGGGATTAAAATCCAAAATCCAAAAAAGCAAGCTTAAAAAATCATCAAAATTAACATTAATTTTTTTAAGAATTGACAAAATTTACATAAAAGTAAACAAAACTACAAAATTAACATAAAGTTTCTTAAAATTGACAAAATTAACGGAAAATTATAACAAATCGACAAAATTAACATAATTTTTTTAACAAAATCGATAAAATTAACAGAAAGTTTTAAAATATCCACAAAATTAACATAACAATTGTAACGCCAAAGCAAAAATTCGGAATATAAAAGAAAGGAAAAATTTAGCAATTTTTTAAAAAAATTAATGAAATGCGAAGATGAGATGGCTGAATCCATCGATTATGCTACATGAACCGGAGATGAAACCAAAGATGCCAAATTTTTAGTTCACTATGTGCCGTAAACCCTGAACTTTGCGAAAATATCGAATGCTATAAATACCGAGTGCCCAACTAGCTACTTTAATTCGACAAAAGAGGCTCCTATACATACCTGTTACGCTTCCGCATGGCTTCTGCATGAGGAGATTTGATGTACTCATCCACAATTTGCTTCCATCTCCGTCGACACAACCAACCACGAAAGAAACTTTGAACTTTTTTAATTTTCTTCAAGTCTTCTGACTCGAGTTGATGAGAAGCTGTTGCTCCACCGCCTAACCTCCATTCCTTCTTCAGTGTACAGAGCTAAAGTTTCAAATTAAGAGCTAAAATTAATTGGAAAACGTGAATTTGATACTTGCGTAAATATAATTTTCTCCTGTTTACCTCAGATCTCAATTTCTTAATCTCAGACGCGAGTTGCTCGCATTGGACCGTGTATTGCCATTTGGCTGTTTTCTCAGACTCAACAATCTGTGAAGGAACAAAATTAAATTTGTTAAAAGGTAATAAGGGTCTAAAATTACTTAAATTAGTCGCTAGCTGTATTCTGAGGACTATGGAATCTGAAGACGTCGTTAATTTTCTATTATAAGCCGTATTTATTGAGAAATTTACTATGACGCAAAACTGGCTCGTAGAATCAGTTATTTTGATATTTGTGGTTTGGAACTATTTTGGAAAGTTGGAAACAGTGCGTAGTTTGAAACAAGGCTTAATTTGATATTTGAGTAGTAAACAAACCATTAATCGGCACAAGTATGGCATAAACAAACAAGGAACATTGCTTGTTTTGAATTTTGGAATGGAAAAATTGACTCAAGTTTGATATTAGTTATTTACATACCTGTACAAGATGCAAGTATTTTTGCTCCAATTCCTCCTTCTGTAACAGCAGCTTGTTAAAACTAGGGTGAAAATAGAGAGTTTGAATATTTGCGTATAGCACGGCTGAATGCATACAGAAATTTTGTGCAACACAGTTACACGTTACACTAGCGTGAAAAGGTGTGCATAGCCAAAATAGCAATTTCTATTCATTCAGCAAGTTTTTATGATAACCCAATTTATTTCCAGTGGTAAACGCATTCTCAAAATGTTTAATCAAGTTTACTTGATACTGGTATTCGAGTATTTGAAATTTCGATTCAATAGTAGAATTTAAACGGCTTTTGAACAAGTATTTACAGTATTTAGCTGAATTTTGTTTAAAGCCATGAAATTCTTCGAAAAATATAGAACTATTACTTGATATTTTTTTAAATATGAAAATATGAACAGAGTTTTGATTTTTTAAAGAGATTTTCGATATGGTTTATTAGAAGTGCATACTATCTACCTAACCGAACTCCATTTTACATCATCAATTTCTTCAAATTTTATATTGGAAATCTGAACAACATTGAATTAATAGAATTTTTAAAAAAATCGGAATGAAATACAATTTTATTGAATCGCAGATTTCACATGACTACGAGGAGGGTTGTTTAAGTAATTTTGGCCGATTTTTAAAATCCTGTAAAACACAGAAAATGCTTGAAATTGGCTGAAAATTTCACCGTGGTAGGCAAGGTAGTAACGATGTAGTAATGTAATTTAGACATTTTCTAATATGTGGTGAAATTTTTAACTCATGGCTGAAATTTATGGAACAGCCCTCGTAACATTTACGAATCAAATTCTCAAAATATGAACGGCGTTTAAATCTAATTTCTCTGAATCTAATTTTTTTCTTATTGTTAACGAAGATTGCATTAGAAGCAAAGCAATTCCAGTGAAAGTAACTGCCAACTACAGTTTAAATTTTAATTAATTAATTTAATTTGTATTAAGAATAATGAATAAAATATCAAAAATCTGAAAACTAGTAATAAGCATTTAGAAAATACAGAGTGAGTTGAAGATCTCACAACTTTCACTTTATTTCCCAATTTCGACAAATTGTTTGGTCGAATCATCAGACCCTGTAACGATTCTTTTTGCATTTTTTTTCTAAAAAGGCATGCGCTTTAAAAAAAATCATGCTCTTTCAAAATTGAGGCACAATCAAATCAAATCACCCTATATATTCAGCATAACCATTGATTTTCTTGAGAAACATCATCCTGTGGACCTTAATTTGACATTGACTCACCTGGCTGTTCGAATGGAGTCAATCCAGGCCTTGCATTCGGATTCGGACTCGGCCCTTAGTTCGTAGTGTCGTAAGTTCTCACGACGATACGTAATCCCAAAATTGTACTATGAAGGAAAAGAAATGAAGAAAGAAGTTTAAGATTAGAGGAGAAAAGGTCCAGGAACTAATTAGATCATTCAAAGGCTTCCGACCAAGAAAGTCGGAATCAAATCAAGAACCTCTTAATTAAACTCTATTCAGAATTGATGAGCATTTCCTTCAGCGTTTCTACTATTTCTTCAAGCTAAATGTACGTTGGGCTTTTTTTTTGTGAAGAAATGGCACTATACTGGATTCAACTACTAATCCCACGAAAGTTGTGATGCACAACATGTTGGTGTGGATCTTGTTAACTATTACTTGCTTTGAATTAAGTTCATAATATAAAACTTGAACGGTAACAAGGCTTTTCATATATTGAAGCCATGACATTGTTTTTTGTTTAAATCCAATCTACAGATCTCAAATTTTGAACCAAATCACACAATTTCACGATTTAGTGTGATTTGAGCCCATATGATTTTCGAAATATGCAATTGACAGATGCTCAATGAAATCACGCTTGATTTAACGTGGAACACGTAGCCATGCCCATACACTGATCCACAAGTTGTAATTTCTACCGCTATGACCTGACATGGAACTGGAAATGTGGAAATAATAACCCTGTTGCTCCCAATTCCATTTATTTGCTCAGCTCTTCTGAAGAAAATGATTTATTTATCTACTTCCGCTTCGTCTCATTACCAATTGGGAAGAGATAGTATTAGGGCTTTGGGTTCCTAGTCGACGCCAAGCCACAATGTCATTTGGAAAGGAGGACAAGTCGCAACGGAAGGCAGAGGCTTTTCATATTGGAAAGAAGGGCTGTAATTGAGTTATACTTAACGTAGAGCAGAAAAATTGGAGAAAGTCAAACTCTCCTGAGAAAAAAAAAGTTTTGATATTGGAGTATGAAGGAAAGTCGTACGAGTGCAGAACTGCTCACATGGAATTTGTGGAGCTTCTGCTCTCAGTGAAAGTTGTTGGTCTATGTCCCACTCCTGTTGTGGGTGGCTGAAAACGTAACTTTTGAATTGTGTGAACACGAATTACTTCCTAATGTGGGTGGAGTACAATGAACGCCGGAAGTTAAAGTCTAAATATTATAATAAACCAATTTCACATTTCTCAAATTTTTCATAGTTCCGAAGGCTACCGGTGAAAGTGACGAAATGGCTATAATGGCGAAATGTCCTTCACTCGTTAGCCAATATTTCGGCTAACTTATAGTTATACCCAAGGCGTCAAACAAAAAATAAATACCGGGACATTGACACACGCATGTGAAGGATTTATTTAAATTATCGGATACTCGTAAATGAAACTACAATTGAGCTTATGACTGTAATTGTAATCGAACCTATTTTTAATCTGTAATTATAATTGAGCATGCAGATGTAATGCGCTTGAGTCTGTAATATTGAATTTTTAAATGTTGCCCGTAATTATAACTGAGTGTGTAATCTAAAAATTTCAGATGTAATTTCAGATGTAATTAGTAATTGTATTCGAAAATGTAATCTAAATTCGAGATGTAATTTGCAATTGTAATCGAGAAAGTAATCTAAATTCGAGATGTAATTTGTAATTGTAATCGAGAATGTAATCTAAGTTTAAGATGTAATTCGTATTTTTAGTCGAGAATTTAATCTAAATTCGAGATGTAATTTGCAACTGTAATCGAAAATGTAATCTAAACTTCATGATGTAATTTGTAATTGTAATCGAGAATGTAATCTAAATTTCAGATATAATTTGCAACTGTAATCGAGAATGTAATCTGAATTTTAGATGTAATTTGTAACTGCAGAAAATTTCAGATGTAATCTGCAATCTATAATTTTAATGGAGCGTTTACTGTAACAATTCTAGATACAATCTGTAATTTTAACGAAGCGGTAATCTAAACTTTATTGCTGTAACCTTAAAATGTGATTGAGCATGCAATCTAAAAAAATGAATTGTAATTTGTAATTTTAATTGAGCATGTGATCTAATGCTTGGAGACGAGACGTAATCTCACGTTCGCAGCGCAGATATAATGTAATTGAGTCCGTAATCTAAAATTTCAAATGTAACCTGTTATGGTAATTGAGCCTGTAATCTAAATCTGTAACCGTAATTGAGCATGTAATATAAAAATGTCGGATATGATCTGTAATTGTAATTGAGCATTGTAATCCAATGTTTTCAAATGTAATTTGTAATTGTACTTTAGATTGTTAAAAATTTCAAACAAACTTTCTATCTGCAGTTTTTATCAGGGTAACATTTACAGAGTAATCTGTGATTGTAATTCAGCGTTTAATCTTAAAATACGTTAAAATCGATATAAAAGCTTTCTACATGTATCATTTTGCCTAATTATTTTTCTGCATGTAGCTGAACTACTACTTTACATGTGTTAAAAATTCCAGCCTAATTAATTTATAATTATATGTTTTACAGTTTACAGCTGATCAAAGAAAGACCCCTTTAAATTGGACAACCCTCGCGTGTACAGTTTTCCAATAAGTTTGCCCTGAGCCACTCTGCTCCCACTTTCCTTCCATGTCAGAAGGACATAAAGCCCGTCTCGTTTACTCAGATGATGAATTGAAATGGGCTTGAGGTGTGTGTTAAATGTAGATAGGCAAGACTGGGGTCTCCATGTCCAAGGATACGGAAAAACCTGAGGATTCAGGTTTGGTTGGCAGGTGAAAGAAATCAATAGGCTGGTCGTGTGCTGAGGCTTTCCGTTCAGTACTACATACAAATATACATAATAGACCTAGTAGGAACTTGTTACTCAGTACAAGATACAAGACTAGGGAAAAGCCAGACTCCGATTCAAGTTCAACCAAAGTACTTTTACGCTTCCGTTTTACTCCCTACTTGGAGATTAGGCGAAAGACTTTTGGAAGAAGTTTCAATCAAATCAAATCCTGAGCTTTTGGGTAGATTGGGTAATTGGATATGTGGCGTAGGTTCCGTCTTGTACCTTGTACCTCGAATCTCTCCAATTTCGTCTCTTTTAGTACGATTCAAATAATCATTTTCCCCGATTTGTCAAATTATCGTTTTTGAGGATTTGGTCAAAGCTAAATGCACACGTGTGCATCTGCACCTTAAAATTCAAGGTCAGCGAAATATAATGCCATACTCGTGTCTAGAGTTGTACTTCCTTGAACTTAGCCATTTCTTTCATGATTTTTAAAAGAATTTATAAGTATTGCAAGAAATCACAGAAATTATTGAAACATAAATCGCAGGTCGCAGGATACAACTATTACCGAACTTGGAACTACACGACCTACGAAATTGTAGTAGCGATCACACATAACTAACACATAAATATTAGTTTCGAACGGATTTGAATTTGACAAATTTAGTTTACAGATCTATTTTGAGTTAAATGTTAAAATGTCTTCCTATTTTTCAATTTTTTTGATTACATATGTAGAAAAATCCGAAATTAAAACTTTCGCTATTTTACGAGAAATTGATAGCACATTGGACCGAAAATATTGAAATTGTAGTATTTGGCGTTTGTATTGTATATTGTATTATAGCATCGTAAGTGGCAAATTTCCATGTAGCAAAAATAACACTTCACAGTTTTAGATTTTCACTGTGCTTTGTGCTATGATATGACGAGTTAAATTTATGAATATCGGCGTGTGGTGTGGATGTGGATATTGTACGGCCTTATGGTTGATGCCATTTGTAGTGGTTTAAGTTGGTTAAAGCTAAATCCGCACAATGTAGACTGGGATAGATATAGAGTTCAAAATATAACTACATTAAACTCGGTGTTCATGCACGGAAGAAAGGACAATTGGAATTAATTTGGGTTATATGCAATCTCCATATACTAATGCCATGCCATGCCACTAATCCGCATTACACAAGCAGCAACCCCCACTTATTTTCCCTTTACCTCAAATCAATTTACGTTTGACTGACAGTCACTCAATCTATGCTTCTACTTTTTTTTTTTCGTTTCGTTGTCGTGGGTTGTCTGATGTATTGTACATTGTACAATAATATTCGTATCCTGGCATAAGCATAATAGCGGGGAATTCTCGGTATCAAGGTTAAGTTGGAATACTGGATTATTTTTACAAAACAGCTCAACTAAAAATCTGAAATAGGTATGCCGTGCTGCTTTTTAAAACCTTTTACTTTAATTTTTTACTATACGGTGACTCAAAGTTACTAATTAAAATTTTGAAACGAAAAACTTGATAAATTTACTTTAGGCTAAGATGATTGCATAGAATCTTCAATTCGTTAGCTTATTTTTCAGAAATGTCCAAAATTTTAGCCCCCACCTTGCATATATTCAACTTTTCAAAATGAATGTAACAGTTTCAGCATAATACGTACCTTAAACGAATCGCAACAGCTTAAGCTTAATGAATCCAACTCAAACCGAACAGTAAGGTCAATTTTACAAAAACAAATGCTACTTTTTTATATGGCGCTATTTTAAATGGAGAATGGTGACTTTTATTCAACCTTCCACATCTTTTTAAAATTCCAGGCAGTCACACTTCAAAATATGTATTTTAGGTTAGCTAATGGTGAATAAAATAGTCAAATACAGTTAAATTATTAAATTTTGCAAATTCATCGTCGATTGTGCAGATTTCGTGCAAAAATTTCTCCCCTCAAGATTCTAAACAACTGAAAATGACGAAGAATGTCTAATAATGCTATGTTTATGGATATCGTGCTTGACATGCCAAAACTTTCACCAATTTCCAATTTTTTTATAATCTAAAACTCTGACCTTGTTTTAGTAGTTATTTGAGTTACTTAGGAGAACTAGGAATTACTTCTATTTCCATTCCACTTGTTAATGAAAGAAGGCACGCTACGAATATACACTCTATGATTCTGATTTTGAGTGAAACACGCAAACCCCCTAATCTTTCACACATCTGCTCAAATCAGTCCTGTCATCGCTCTTCTGGCTACCTGACTTCCTACTTTAACAACTCGCATAAATTGTCCAAACCAAACGGCAGCTTATCCTGTAGTCAAATGACATTTTATCTGATCCAATTAGACTTTCATGTATACATACATACATTATGCAATTACGAGCTGAAGCATGTAAAAAGTAATGGAATATGAATATTTCATGCTTCGGAAAAAAAAAGGAACAAATACCTTTCTATGCTCACGACATTATGTTAATACATGTATATCAAATATTTATAAACGTCTTCAAAATCAGCTTGAAGCAAATGTGTCGATTGCCAAGGAATGATTAATAAATTATTTAAAGTGCCAACTTACATGTTTCTCCTTCAGTATCAGTCGCTCACAGTAGCATCCTGAGGAATTAAAGAAACAAGACGCTACAGAGCTGTTTAGCTCAAGTATTTCGGAAAACATGTAAAATTAAAAACCGGGATTTTGGATTTTAAATACCGCAACTTAATCACCGCAACTTAAAAATTGCAAGCGTAGCATTAAAACCGCAAGATTAAAAATCATCCAAACAAAAGGTGTCTTTGGTTCCCGGTTTATACGATTCGGTTTTTACGTTACGGTGTTTAATATTGCGGTTTAAAACGCTCCATTTTATGGGCTCAAGTATGAGCAACTAAAATTATATATAGCAAAAATTGCATCACTCAGATTTTTCCATAATATTTATGACTGATCAAATCGGTGCTCACACAAATTTATGAAAATTACCTTCAAGAAAAATCACACCAGAGGGTCGAGCACCTCCTTCAGCCTCAAAGTAGAATAGTAAGTTCTGGAAGGAAAAATTAAAAGGATTTCATTAATCTTTTCCTAATTCAAAATCATACATAAGACTCTTTCAAGAACTGAGATGGATCTAGGTTAATTTAATATGATGTATTATTTCAATAATCAATAAATTAATATAAAACAAATGGTTCCTAATCAAATTTAAATTACATTACATGTATTTATGAATTAATTAAAGAGTTGCTTGCAGCATTTACTGCGAAAGCGGTTATGTCCTTTCTCGAAAACGAAAAATTCTAAATTCCTAGCAGACAGCACAATTCCTATGAAAATACCTAATCCAGTATTAGTCACACCTCAAATAAATCCAATTCTTTCCGCAAAATATCTTATTTTATGATGATTTACTTTCTCCACAAAAAATAGCTTAGTTTTAATTTCTAAGTCGCTAAATTAATTTGCTGTAGAAAATCACGGAGGTCTTTCATAAATTGTGGCGTAACGTTTACTTACGCCAGCCGAGGTTTTTGTCCGGAAATATCCGAAGAGAATTTGAATTGGTGAACCCAGGTATTAATTAATATTAATTAAGAGAATCGTATTAATTTTCGGAGAAAATTCTAAATTTTGAAATTCTACGATTTCGGTAAAAGAAATATATAAATCATGCCAATTTGTTTTTAATTATGCCTAGAGAAAGCAGTAGCAACTGAAATCAAAGTAAATTCAAAGCATTGAAAGGTTTAAATTACAAAACTACGTGCTCCCACAACGTATAACCCGATCCCACATTGTTCAATCATCCTACAAACCCACATAAAGAACGTTAATTCTCTAAACAAGTGTCAATTAAGCTCATGACTTCTCACCTGGAAGAGAATAAAGTAGCGTCTGGTCCATTTGGAAGCTCCATTGGACTTTTTGTGTAAGTATCCCGTCATGGCATTATCAAACTTGGCCTTCTCACAGAGCATGAGTAATTGAGAGTCATTCACACGAACGGATCTCTGCATCTTGGGTGACAACATGTTGATTTCTTTCGTAATGGAATGAAGCATGGAGAGACCGACAAAAAAAAATTAAAATAAAAAACAAAAGAAGAGCAATAGTTTGTTATAGCCTCACTACTCCAGTCCAGCACGTGCTTCCACTCCACACACAAAAAAAGTTGAAGTTCTCAAAAGAGAAAGCAATTTTCACTCGGAGAAAGTCAAACGCTCACTTTTTTTTCTCCAGGAACTAAACCTCACTTGCTAAACTTTCTCAATTGTCTTAATTCCTGATGTTCAAGTTAAATTAAGTGTGTACAAAAAAAAAGGGGATGGAAGGAGAGATGATGTCTACTAGTGGGTAAATGAATTTGGAATGACAACCAGTTGCTCTTCCCCATCGATCCTTATACTCCAACGAACCTTTTGGATTTTCTTCTCCTTCGTTTCCCACTTTCTCTTCCTTTTCCCAGCTTTTAACTTTTCAATAGGAGAAAAAGAGATTTTTGAAGGAGCGCAAGTCTCAAGAGTGCCAGTGGCATGGCTTGGGTTTGCGAGATGTTCCATGAGGCAGTAGTGGTAGGAGCATGAGGCAAGGCAAGGCAAGGTTTGGACGAGTAGTGAAAGCAGTAGAGAAAAAAAAACTATTGATTTTTTGTCATTTGTGTTGGCCCTCTATCTCAAGGAGGGACTTGGGATAGACATCCGCAGGGTACCAAAGTAGACAGAAACTACTACTTCGTACTATAATGGAGTTGGGAAGGGGGAAGTGGATTGCATCTCCGCTCCTTTTCTTCCATGGCTCAGTAGAGCGGGAGGATGGATACAACAAACATATTATGCGGAATAGGAACCAATGTCGTAGGTTGGAGAAAGTTGAAAAACATACTTTCTCTGAAAAGATTTCGGTCGAACTAAGTATTGGGATGGATACGTGGTAACCACTAATGGTAACCGCCCGAAGTTTACACTTGGGCGCGTTTCGCCAAACCTAACTTAACCTAAAGTAACGGAAACGGATGACTACCATGTAGCTTTCTCTAGGGGTGGCTATCACGTGTATCCTAGTTCTGAATTCAACCAAAATTTCGAAAAATTGTACAGTAGGTATAGGAAACTTGAGAGACTTGAAATGTGATTTAGATATTGAAAACACTGAGGATTAAAATATGTTCTGTATTTTTTTCAGAATTTTGAAGCTGATTGAAGGTCATTTTAGTGATTTTCCAAAAATTTTAGCACTTATGATGACCTGGTGGCGAGATTTTAACAATTATTAAATTACCATAGGGGAGGCATTGCTTGGTAAATTGATTTTCATTGATTTTCACGGGTTCTACATATAAAAACCACGACAGGTAAAACCGCCATATAAAAATTGCATCATAAAAAATTAAAAACCGCATGACGCAAACGCAACATTAAAAACGACATTTATGTTGCGGCTATTAATATGCGGTTTTAATGATGCTGTGTTCAATGTTGCGGTTATCATGATCTGGGTTTTAAGTTGCGCCTATTTATGGTGAGATTTTTTGAAGTGGCTTGGCTTTTATCACGAGGTTTCGTTTTGCGGTTTTTATGATACGGTTATTTTATTAATAATAAACAGTATAAACTGAGTACACAGACCTGGCTACCAAGCAGAAGCAATGTGCCAAGTCAATGAAGAAAAACTATAAAGCATATATGGGTCCCAGTTTATGAGTATGAAGCAGTTGCTATGCAGTATTGAGGAGTTGCTAAGCAGTGGAAACA
>JAQFYU010001014.1:0-17079 GCA_034694905.1 Ceratophysella granulata | reverse complement strand
ATTATTTATTAGTGATAAGTGTAGTTTAGTGGTAGTAGGCACTAAAATGCAGTCATCCGCCATTTTACTCTCCATTCTCTCAATTTGCAATATCATCACAGTTAGTTTCCCATTCGGAATAAGAGACGTGAACCGGTATGAGCACAATTTGGATGATCTGCTCAGAAATCTGTACGGAGACTACTTTGAACCGCAAAGCGACTTGTTTCTCGAACCCAGATTTGCAAATCATGGTGGTGACGATGGTGCAATTCAGTACACCAATGAATGGTTGGTTTATGTTCCCAACGGAGAGAAACAAGCAAATCAATTGGCAAATGACACTGGATATGTGAATATTGGACCGGTAAAAATATAATGGTTGATTTCAGCTTCAGGCAGCATCTTGGGTAAAAGCCAGTTTGGCAAAACCAAAACTTAGAAAGACACAAGTAAAGCTGTATATTCGTTTTTTGAATTTCTTTGCCCAAATGTCGGACTCGTGACTTTCATGGCCCACCAGCAAATTAGTGGATATGGAACCTGTAGTTTAACTGTTTTTTTTACTGGTCAATTGCTTTGAAGAAGTTTTTGATGAAGTTAGATGTTCTTGTTTTAGTCTAAAACATTTTAGACATTTAGCCTCACATAACTTCTTTTCGAAATACAGTGGTTACATCAGTCTCGCAACTTTTTTGCCCTGATCCTAAAGCAACAGAAGAATTTCGATTTTGCCCACGTGGCTTTCTTTTAATTCTAAGTTTGAGTTTTGCCCAACTGGCCTTTGCCCAAGAGACCTGGACTCCATTCAACTGTTGTTTGGACGAGTTTCAGAATGTCAACCTGTATTTCTGTTGAATTTTCAGGTACGTGGATTTCCGTTGGTATTTCGAATGAAGAATCCCGTTCACGCGGAGCACAGACGAAGTGCCCGGGAGCTCACCCAGCAACTCGTTTCTGATAGCAGGGTAAACAAGCTTTAATACAAATGTCAAGTGTTCGGCTCGGTACAATAATAACAAGACGATAAATAGAAAGCCAGAGGGTGCAAGGCCAATGCGCCATAGCGAAATCAACGGCTATTGTTCATCGAAATAAGCTCGTGATTTCGATTAAAGCTTAGCTTAAAGACCTATTATTGTGTGAATTTCTGGTTATTATTTTCACTGATTTGAGTTTGAGACTAGAAGTGGGAATGATTGGACGGGACTTGGGGTTAGTAGGCATAAACTATTAAAACCGGCGAAATGATTGCGAAGAGCTTAAGAATGGCTAATTCCATCTCTCATTCAGTCTGGTTCATGTAAAGTCGTTAAAGTGTTTTCCAGAGATCGGCTCGAGATGCGGGTTGTTATGATTATAATCAGGATAGTCTGGTGGGAGTCGGAATGAACTTGGAGCCGGGAACAAGGAGATATTTCATTCTCTGGTTTCATTTCATGGTGCGGAATAAATTAATTTCCTGTCTAAAAAGTACAATAATTTTGAATAGGTTACATGGGCGGACCAACTGTTTGTGAAAGTTCGGTCAAAGAGAGAGGCTCTGGACTGGAATCACATTCTGAAGGATTTCCGGCTCGGTAGCTTACTTCATCTCAGCCCAACTCCGAATTCAAATGAAGCCCGTTTCAATGATGAGCTTTGGGAGAAAGAGTGGTACATCGTACGTCATCACAACTTCCAACTTTGCTTTCAACCCTTTCTTCCTTTTCACCCAGTCCCTTTGCGCTCTGCCCTTTTTACACGGATCACGGAAGTTCCTTCCATCACTAGTTTATGTGTATTCCTAGCTTCGCAAACTTTCTCTAAACTCCTAACCTTGAAATACGTAAAGCCACTGTGAGAGCATAAACAGCCTCGAAATACATTGCGGCAATGTTTAACCGAATCAATGTGACTTTTAAATCCCTGATACAGAAGTTATTTATTCGTTTTTGAACAGAGACATAGACTTTACCCATTGATAGCAGATAACGAAGGTTCAGATTTATTGGAAAGGTTTCAAATATTTTTATGGGTTATTTTATAACAAATCCGGCAACTGGCTGACCAAAAATTTATTTGGCTGACGGAGAAAATAAAATTAACTAATCAAAAATTAAGCAATTTCAGGAGTTACATACAAGTTACAATTCGTTATGGTTAGGTTAGGTTAACTCAGGTTAGTTTTGTGAAAACACCCGAACAGAGTTACGTTAGTTTTTGTAATAGTCTAGCATCAGCAGGAAACACCCGAAGAAATATTAAATTCTGCCGTCAGCCATTATAATTTTGGTCAGCCGCGATAAATGTAAAATGTAAGTCATATTCTATGGCAGTATTTTTTCAGAAGTAAAATGAAGTAAAATTTTTAAATATCACAGCTGAAAGTTGTTTCGAAAAATATCCTGTTTGCTTGGTTTGGGTGAAAGTTGTGTAAAATGTGCAATGTGATTATGTGATTGGGCTGGGGTTTTACATTCTAGCAAGACACTCGAACTCGAAAAACGCTACCTCGACTAGATCTGAACGTGCTTCCTGTGTTCGACATGGGGATAACAGGGAAAGGTGTCAATGTTGTAATTCTGGATGATGGAATCGAACACACACATGCAGACCTGGTTGATAATTACGTAAGTCATGTCTATGTAGTAATGTCTTCTACATTTGATTTAAATTGCACAACCTGCGCCGTAAAACTTATATTGCCCTAGAGTTGAAGTTGAACCAAAAGGTCTGCTATTTGCACGTTTGATGTACATAGAAGAAATCTGCATATCTATGTGCATATACGGTTTAGGACAATATGCAGAACACATTGTGAAAACTGAACAGTAGTATTCACACCTGATCAAATCTATAATTTGTGTATACTTATGCTTATGTAAGCAATGGAATTAGGATCAGAAATCAGAATCAGGAGCGTTGAGGGAAAGGAAGGCAATTCCCAAGAATACGTAATTCGATACAACCGATGATATTTCGATATAGAATACAATTGATGCGTTTAAATTACGCTCCACAGAAATTCACAAGGATTAAAACTATCCAGTATTTGTCTTTTAAGAATTTTCCATTTCCTTAAACAAAAATGGCGAGTCTTTACAAACCATGCAGAAGTTCTGATTGTCGAAACAGTCAGCAATTGCGCAGAGTATGACGTACTGCTCGAGTTCTGGAATAATAATGTTCCATTACTTACAGTAATGTTTAAGACAAGCAGCATCACATCAGTTTGGTAATGCAATAGCATTCGCGACGCGCGAAATTAAATATTTCATCTCAATTTCTAACTGGTCTGATAGCCGAATCTATAGTGTTCGTAAATGTAAACTTCGTTAATTTAATTTAATTTCCTGACTTCCGTTTCAAATGTTTTCAGAATCCCAAGACTAGCTATGATCTGAACGATGAAGATGACGATCCAATGCCCAAGTACGATTCTTCTCCAGCCAATAGTCACGGAACCAGATGTGCAGGAGAGGTAGCAATGAAAGCCAATAATTCCAAATGCGGAGTTGGAATTGCGTATGATTCCAGAATTGGAGGTAATTGTTTCACCAACTTGTTCATCGAAATGATTAGGGATTCAGTCACTCAGTTTCGTGGACTATTTTGTTAGGAATTCGAATGTTGGATGGCCCAGTGAGCGACAGAATAGAAGGAGAATCACTGGCTTACGCCTTGAACCTTGTGGACGTGTTTTCCGCTTCGTGGGGTCCAAATGACAATGGAGAAGTTGTTGAAGGTCCTGGTAGACTTGCCCAAACCGCCTTTTTGAAGGGCGTCACTCAGGTGAATACGATCAATAATTTATACTAGAGAAATTGAAGCCGGATATCTGATCTGAATTGTACTTGCAATTTTTCCGATACAAGATACAACTATCTTACTCACATGTTACGCGTTACTAATTTTATGCTTCATTGAAAAATACGTACTTTCCAATGTGTATTGGATCATTTCAAAACAATTATTGATCCGATTTCTTCCAAATTAGAAACGTAATAGCAGAGTTTCTCTACGTGCAGTTTGAATTTACGGGCAATGGTAATAGTGATCTGATGGAACAGGAATTTTAAGGATTGTTAGCTTGTAGCTTCCTCGGTACAACATCGGTAAAAAAAAATCGGGTCAATTGTTTTGCAAACCAGTGCATCGGTATAAGTTTCCTGTATGGTGTGCAGCCCAGTTCGGCTTCGGCGGAGCCTGAGTTAATATGACCTATGACCTTGACCAATGATTGTGTTGAATGTTTCAGGGAAGGAAGGGGAAAGGCGTTGTGTATGTTTGGGCAAGTGGAAATGGCGGAGCAAAAGGTGATTCTTGTAGTTGCGACGGATACGCTTCCAGTATCTACACCTTATCCATCGGAAGCGCTTCAGAATCGGGTGCCTTTCCCTGGTACGGTGAAATCTGCTCTTCAACTCATGCCGTCACATATTCAAGTGGAGCTTACACCGACCAGAAAATTGTAAGCTACTTTCTCCCACAATGAAATCCTTTTCCTTTGTATTCACCTGATGTATTTTGCATTTCCACATCATCTATTCACATGTTATGTTCCTATCGTATAAAGGCTTGGAATTAGAGCCTGTATTTGTGTAGAGCTGTTGAGCTGAGTATGTGCAATCCGATTGCTTAATATTTTAAAATATTGTGTGAAATGTGTAGGCCACAACGGATATTCACAACTCTTGTACGACGAGTCATACGGGAACATCCGCTTCGGCTCCCTTAGCTGCAGGAATTGTCGCGTTAGCATTTCAAGCAAAGTACGTTTAAATCTTTAATTTAATACAAATACCTCTTCACTCACGCGAGTTCGATTGTCATACATAGGAATAACCATAAGTGTTATATTTACAGCCCAACGTTAACATGGCGAGATATTCAGCACCTGGTGGCATGGACTTCTCAACCGAGCCCATTGAAAGACAACCCAGGCTGGGGAGTGAATGCAGCAGGTTTCGAATTTAACCCTAGATTCGGATTTGGGCTTATGGATGCTCATGGAATGGTGACAAGTGCCCAGAATTGGACAAACGTTGGTCCACAAAGAATATGTCGTGCTAAATCTCTGCCCGTGTAAGTTTTCAAATGAAACGTATTTTCAATTCTTGTCCAATTCTCAGAGTTGCTTCCGAAATAGTTTAACTTGCCTATTTTAAGCCATGGCGTTATGGAAATTTTTTTGGTGCAAAGCAAAGCAATCTATCTGTGTAGATCCATTTCTACATATTAAATACATTTTTAGCTATTAGCTATTATGTAGATACCGGTTTGGTATGAGTGCCGTAGTTTTATGCCAAAACGCCAAAAGTGTATCATCCCGCCTAAAGGCGTCAATCCATGTAAATCCATTTTGGCAATGCGCAATCCCGGATATATGCGGAGCACTAAAACAAATCCTATTACGAATAAAATTCCTGTTATGTAAACTGCCCTTGAAGTACACGTGCTTCGCTTGACAAAAATGTATGATTAATGATTACGTATTTCTTTATTTGATTATGTTAGACTACGGTTACAATTTAGCTTTAGTACATATACTGTAATTTTACTACGTTTATTCGTGCCTAGAGCACAATTAACAACATCGTTTGTAAAAAAGAACAAAAAAAACATTATACTGATTAAGTTTACAACTAAGCAATTTGTATTCAATTATTCAGGTTGGATAAAGTGATTGACCCGTCGAAGTCGAAAATAGTTTCATTTACAACTGGTGCTTGTCAAGGGACAGCCAATGAAATTAATTATTTAGAACATCTTGAAGTTATTACTACGGTTCGTTACAGTCGAAGAGGAGCTCTTCAAATTCAACTAACATCACCCCAAGGTTATTATGTGTATGTATATTTAAAATGAAGCCTATGTATGATTACAAATTACAATCTTCCGTAACAGTTTAAAAGTAGAATTTGAGTTTTATACATGATACACCTACCAATGCAACTTTTGTCTCACATCCATAGGAACCACAGTTGATCTCCTAATTCCACGTAAAAATGACATCTCCTCTACTGGATTCAATGCTTGGCCGTTCATGTCTGTGAGTACCTGGGGAGAGAATCCAAAGGGAAATTGGACATTCAGTCTTTCGGATGCTGTAAGTATATGATTATATTTTATATGACGGAAACAGTTGTGTATTGCTTTGCTTCCGCCCACTGGACAAGGAACACGTTACACGTCGTCAAAGAATTTCAAATTACGAAATGGAACAGTTTTACTTGATCACCGAAAGGAAGTTGGATAATTTGAATATTTTCACGCGAATTCCTTGCAATACACACCTGTTTCCATAAATTGTTGTATGAAAAAAGCTTGGTTGAGAAGCTTGTGAGTACAGGGAAAGGGAAACAGCGACTACGAATAGCAAACACATGTAACTCATTCATCCGTTTCCGTAAATTTGAGAAAAGCTGCCCAAGCATATGGACCTAATTCCAAATTTCATGTAAACCTATGTAAGTAAATGAAACTAATGTACGAAACTAAGTTCCAAACTGAACTATCTAGACTCGCGATACGGAAAACGAAGGTTACATGGATGAAGTAACTTTAGTTTTATACGGAACAAAAGAAATTCCTTCAAGAATGAAGGCTGGACGTCGAATATATCCAGAACAGTATAAGAAGAAGAGCATTGTTCCCAAACCTGATCCCATGGAAATCAAAACGAGTCGACTACAGAAAATTTTACAAGATTTGGACTTAAATATTCAAAACTGGGTTTAACTAAATATTCCAATTTTACACTTTGAACCGTATCACTTTCTACATAATTACAGACTAGTCTGTCAAAATGTCTTCGTAAATATTTTAACTTTTAACCTCGTGATTTTTATTTTATTCTTATAACTCCTAGTTAGAATTTAGAACTAGCATCAACGTCTGCCGTTTCTAAAATTAGTTGAGCTACAGGGCTATATTATGTAAATCTACATTTTGTGAATCTAACCATTAAATAAAATCAGTATTTGAGAACACTGTAGTTCACCCCTGTGTTACTTTCTACTAACCGAGTCTGGGACGAAAGAAGCAAACTAGGAAGTAGGTAATACTGAACGTTGTCTTATTCCTCATGTTTATTAATCATTTTGTTTGTCATCTTCTTGTTTATATCGAAAAAGAGAAAGAAACACATTATTTACACCTTTTTACAAATCTTGTTGGCGAGCAGGAGTTGCTGGTTTACTTAGACGTGTATAATATAAAGTAACTATGACATTACCTTATCGTTCCAATAGTGTATTATACTAAATTAGTAATCCAGATTTACCCAATAATTTACCTTAGCCATTAATTACTACTTGCATTAAATATGAGCAATGACTTGTAACTAAGTAAACGTTGCTTATATTAAAAACAGGAGTTGTGCCGTCACGCCTTGCCAGTATTTATCATCTATTAGGTCAGACTGAAAATATATGAAAAATACGTAGGTACTTATGTAGGGATGAACTTTAAACTAGGAATTACGCTCAATAGTAGATTGTTACAGTTAATACAATTCATCCACAGGATAAAATCGAACCTCTTAAGTATAATACGACCTAGATATTTCAGTTTGGAGACGAAACTTTTACACAGTCCAGCCTCGCTTCAACTGGTATCTTTAAAATCTCCGTAATCATTAGAAAACGAATCTTAAGTTTAATAACATGGACCTAAATTATGTGCCCACATTCTACCTCCATTTAGTTAATTAATAGTATTGAAGCTACGTGATTTCTTCCAGTACCAACAAACCATATTAAAGCAAGTAGAATACAGTACACAACTGATTTTCTCAAATAGGAGCTAGTGCAGGGAAAGCAGAGCCATCAAGTTCAGAATTTCTAGTTCATAAAAGAAGTTGAAAATCAGAGAAATCATAAATACTAAATACGACCAATCAAGATGGGTCAGTCCTTAGCCCACTTAAATAGTTCAAAGATGAAAATACTCTGTACAAACAAGAATGACTTCAATATGAAATCCAAGTCAAGAGAGTAAGACAAACAAGCTCATCCTCTAAAATCTAAGAATTAAGATACGGTGCCAAATGATCATTACCCAAAATTAGTTCTAGACATCACTACTACACTTCGTAAAACGAGTTACACAGAACTACCTTAGCTCAAACTCAAACCAAAAAAAAACCTACAAGTTCTCCACTCATTCTACGAGAACACTAATTATTTACAAACTCATTGCCGAAATATTGAAGCTGAGTTTCCAAGACCTAAATGCAGTTACTTAACTTGTTACAGTTTACTCAATTACTGGTACAAAAAGATTTAATCAGGTCCTGCTTGCTTATGATTATGATATCCATTTATTGATGTTACTTGCCAATGCTCTACTTACTATCATAGTATCATAGTTATTATTGTTAGCTTATGTACTTTTAGGTTGTTGGAGCGCAGAGTTCTAATTGTAATCTTCTGATTTTTCTTAGTATTCCAGTTTGGTAAGCCTAAATTAAATTCGTCTGTAGGGATGGTAGCCAGACGGTTGTCCACCAGGAGCCGAGTAGCTTCCACCCCGTTGAGGCCCTGGCCCTCCATAACTAGCTGCTGCAGCAGCATCCGCAGTTCCATAGCCAGAAGCTGCTCCAGTTCCTAAAATACCATAGCAAACAAACAAACCCACATATAAATCACATAAGCCCACAGACCGAAAGCATTATTGGAAAGAACTTCAAAGCAAGCAATATTGCTTCAGGGGCTGTCAAGTTCAAAAAACAAACAAAATGACATTGACCAGTTACATTGGTTTAGGCAATATATACGGGTTTGTAAGCACGTACGGTACTCTGACAATCATGCAACTTCACATACTAAATACTAAATCCTCCAGGAGGGTTCAACAACTTAAGGTCGTCTTACCATTAATTTACAGCTTATCAGACAAAGATATGTAGTAGCTTAAGCTTACAAACAGAAACAGAGTCACCAACACGTGCGAACTGCTTAACTTTACCCCATACGAGTACAAATTATGATATTTCTACCAATCTTTCCATTAATACTTTTCCATAACCCTAGGTACAGCATAGCATCACTTCAGCAACCCAACGTACGTATTTAGCATACATGTAGTTATAGATATTTTAAAATTATATACAATTCTATGAACTTATACAATTAGTACGTATCGTTAAACGCCTCTGCTCAACCATGTGTATTCAGGCAAGCAAACAAACACTATTTATATACAAGAACCAAATTCAACAGTCATCCGTCCCTACTCGTAGTGTAGTCCTTTCCGAGTTCTAACTAAAAGTAAATGTTACATATTTTCCTCCTCATGCAGTTTGGCATAAGTTATGGTTTGAGTCGTCTTGTATACATAACTACGCACTGTAAACTTAAATTAATTAAGTACGTAAGTATCTGATGAAGAGCCGTAATGGTAGATCTTCTAAATACAAATTCAAAGACTAAAGGATATCGCATATCTCATCTGTGTAACGCATGAAAAGAGTTCTCTTATGCCAAGACATCCAAATCTATAATTAGGGTTTTATACATACATCATATTATTAATACAATATATATTTCAAAAATGCGAACTAAATCCACATGAAGAGGAAAACGAGTCTCTTGGAATACTTAACCGAAACCGAATAGCTCACTATATACTCATATCCCCATTTCACTAAATTCAAATCTGTGATATCTAATGAAGACCGTTGCAATGACTAAACGGCAATGTAGTTAGTGTTTATAATATCCATCAACGAAGCATACAAAATAGGAGCCACAGGACTTCAGTAAGTTACATGCTAGATGCTAGACCATTTACTCTGAAGAGACAGAAGAAAACCGCGAGTTAACGACTGAGTCAAACTGAAGTGTTAAATGAGCAGAGAAAGCGATCTATGGTGTAATAGAGAAAGCCTGGAGGAGAGGAAGGGGTGCCGAGGAGGGGTGAGCTGTGCAACGTGTTTAGTGCTGACCGTATGCTCGAGATCCATAGGCACCGGATGCCGAATCTTGAGGTGGCTGAGTGTAACCAGCGGAGGAGCCGTACTGTGCAGTGGGAGTCGAGTACTGGTAGCTGGAAGCAGGCTTCGTAGGCGTTGGACCGGCGGATGGTGTGCCAGGGGCCGCTGTGGGAGTTGCCCCCTGTCTCCCGTACATGTCCGCTGATTGGGGAGTTCCCGCCCCTCCGCTTGTCCCATTCTGACCCATGGAGTAGTTCCAGTTGGCTCCATAACTACTTTGCGGAGTGGTACCTGTGTCCAGTCATTAGAGCTTTGCAGATTCAGTTCATGTTCATACCCACAAATATGGCACAATGCAGAAACCCAATGCAACTAACTCAACAAGGATCACCTAGCCCTCGCCACTCGCCATGACCTATCGAATGCCACCTACCGCTTGACAACTTTTGACTAAAAGACAGTCTTGAGAAAAATCTAAGTACTTCCTATTTCCACTAAATGTGGAAGGCCTCTCCCCTTACTCTCTACTCTCCTCTGCTTCTGTTCAACATAGACTAATAACACGGGACCGTTGATAATCCTGGATCAACAACTACGCTCAAGTTGACTGAACTAAAGTCATTCTCGAACTTTTGCTGATGCTTTCCATGCAGGGTTGCTTGCGAGCCTGGACTAAATAACCATGTCTACTCAAACCTTCACGTTTGTCCATTAACTTTCCTATGACCAGTTAGACATTGGACATGTTTAAAGAAACTCGATATTCGAGCATAACCTTACCAAACGTGTTGAGTGGCCTGACTGCTGCCTGCTACACACTTTCTACACTATTGCCTATTGCCTATTGTGTGTGTCCTAATTTCCAAGTTCTCTTCCTTTGAGGAGAACGAGAAGACGGTCACTAACACAAGTCAAAACACCTGATCCCACGAATTCTACAATATTTCTCCTATCCTCATTAAGTTAATTACATCTTAAATGACATGCCAATGATGTGAGAGTAATCAAAACGACTGTCATTGAGAGTTGAACCAAAAATTGTTCCAAGAACTGGAACTATGTACAGAGTTTAATCATTGCTTCTTCTTGTTGCTTGTTTGTGATAAAATCTAATGCACAAGTTCAATTACCAACTTACTCATAAGTAATACGTGCTAACGATAAGTCAACTTAGATAAAATAAAATAAAATGAGGGATCAAATGTTTTGACATTGAACAGATTTTACTACTAGGTAGATAAAGGCTTATAAACCTAGGACATGTCTAGTACGTAGATGAAGTAGTGTAGTACTTATCCTTTAGCAGTTCTTCTTGTCAGACGTTAACACTTTACATATTAATTGTACCTACTTGACGAATTATTGTACAGAGTATTGGCCCGCTCACCATAGCCGTAGCTCTGTTGAGGAGTCGTTCCATAGCTACCCCATTGGGGCATTTGTTGACCGCCGGCCGCGGCTGCTTGAGCTCCCCAGCCCTGATAACTCTGACCGCCTCCAGGTTGCTGGTAGCCTTGTGGCGCATAGCCACTCTGCTGTGGTGGAGTTCCCCAGCCCTGGTAGCCTTGCATCATTCCTCCGGGAGGTCCCATGTGGCCCATCGGATTCCCCATCTGTCCCATATGGTTCCCCATGCCGCCCTTTAGAAATTGTCATTATATGTCCCTATCAAGCAGCTTTATCCATTCCAATACTTTATACTTCTCAAGTGCAAAATCATAAAAATAAAAACAAAGTGGAAATTGTGAACTGAATTTAGTGAAACTTTTCAAGACTAGCGGCATTAGCCGCTACTCTACAACAAACTCGTTATATTCACACTAGGGAACAGGAAGTAAAAAAGCGACTAAATCAATATTGGTTTGTTAATAAAAACTAACCATGGCACCCCATCCAGACTGTCGTCCCATGCCACCACCGCCACCACCTCTTCCATCTCGTGGCTCAGCTCGTTTGATTTCAACCTATCAAATAGTTGCCGTCATCATCATCAGTTCCAACATGTCCAGTTACTCATTGAAATAAAGTTAACCTTTGGTAACCTTAACATTAATTATTTTCCTTTTTACAAAACAGTACCTGTACTAGTGTACAAATTAGGTTATACTATCGTATCAAGTATCAATAGTAGACTAATCGTAAATAGGGCAGGTAATAATTAATGGTAAGGCTATCACTTATCACTCAACTCGATGTACATCGACTGTCCAGCTTACGTTTCTGTCAACCTTATATATAGAGGGCCTTAGCCGTAGTGTACTTAGCGCACGTAATAGTTTCACAAATTAGTAGCCATTAATTAGTGGTAGAATAGAAATACAAGCGACTGATTAGGTTCGTTAAGGCATATTAACATATGTTTTGTATTTGTAAAGTGTTTGAAATGGTTCTTGTCTTGAACTTGAACAATGTTCAGATATTCTATAGCATTAAATATATGAAAATATCAAACTAAATCAAAGTTGCGAAAGTCTTATACCTGGACCACAGAATGCGAGTCCTCGAAAGTACCATAAACTGACAGTTACGTTGCTTTTTCACAAGAGTTCAATGAGACAGACACGAGAGGAGTGAAGGCATATTGGGAATAACAAAGTTGTACTTATCCCGTGCTCAATTTCTATACCTGTTTCCCATTAAGGTTGACAAAGTGTTCTCCAACTAATCTTTCCACTGGATCGTCGGTCTCAAATGAAACAAATCCAAACCCTGACGAGCCAAGAGTAAAAAATTCAAACTTAACAATATTTTGGATTCAAGAGTACTCGCACACGTTCAAGCCTTAAAATCTTTTTCCAAACTCATTCGCATCTTTGATAACGCGTGCTTTGTGAGCTCTATTCTAAGTAGTGTAGAATTGTGGCAAGCCTGGAGGCACGACACCCGATAGTTCAAGGTATCATGTACTATGGGAAAGACTTTACTATTGGCTGGCTTCATAACAACAACTTCATTGAATTAGAAGCCGAGTTAGAAAGGGAAGGCTAGCCATGCGATGTCTAAGATGTTGGTAGCGAGTAGTATTGAATCCAGAAGGAATGGGAAACGGAGTTACATATTTTCAATTTTGACGGTAAGCAGTTACGTAGAGTATGTATATTTTACGATTATTTCACAGAGTTATTGCATGAAAAGCGATTAACTACGAATTTAGACATCCATAAATAATGGGCTCTATGTACTGATGGCGCCTATACCTCTTTATACTTTAAGTATAGTAAGTAATATAGTAAGTACTTTGTTTCAATAAGTAACTTTGTTTAGCTAAACCAACAAAATATAAATCAACTTTAAAGTATCCTTAGTATTCTACGGATAAATTACTTACAATTTTACTAAACCAAAGTTTGTTTCTAAGCTTGTAATTTTGAATATTCGATATTATAATTATCAATTAAACATTGAATATTCTACGAATAGGGAAGAGCAAACTATAAACTATCTTTAGTGTGCCCGTGCTACTCACAAAATATTTTTATAATGTTGTCGCTTCTTGTATATGTTTTTGGAAAAAGATTTTATACATTTGGCTACGAACCTACTTACCTCTAGTTCTTCGGCGCTCCTGGTCATACATGATTACTACTTCGAGGACTTTTCCGTAGCGGTCAAAGAAGGATCGAAGATCAGTTTCAGTCACATTCGGAGGAAGTCCACCAAGAAACACTTTTGGGATGTTCGTTCCCCGTCTCGGTTTTTGAAGAGTTCGTGGATTGCATGGTTTTGGGTCAATCTAACAAATTAGAAGTACATACACATCAATCTCATTAACATTGACGTAATTAAAGTCTCATATTTCGCTCTTTGTGTAGAAGTAGTTCTCAAGTACTCATTCAAATTCTCAAATTTTCATTGCTACTTACCGTTCGTCCGTCTAGTTGATGAGGTCCGCTGTTCAGAACAGCGTCAACGTTGGCCGGATCAGAAAAGGTTACGAAGCCGAATCCTCGGGACCTACCAGTGTCTGGATTCTTCATTACTACCGAATCTACAACCTCTCCAAAACGGCTAAAGTATCGTTGAAGACCATCAATAGTGGTTTCCCAACTTAACCCGCCAATGAACAATTTCCTATATCAACATCAACAGATTTAATATCGTTAATATTATAAAACAGAACTGTCAAATAGTTAAACCAAACAATCTACAAATATATGCTCTATTCCTATTCGTAGGCACATGTACCCTTAGCTTGCGCAATAGTTGTTCAAAACAATTGAATGGAAGAAGATACCAATAGAATACTACAGATGACAGAAGTCACAGATTGTTGTGACGTGCTGTTGGCTGTGTGTGATATTATTAGTGTGTCACACTAAAAATTGTGGTGCTTCGGTTGTCGCTTCGTGGATCAGCTATTTCAATTAAATTAGTTTAGTTAGCTAGTAGAGTACGCCAAGTCACGTACTTATAACTCAGTCGTAGTCTGTAGTCGCGGTGTAGCTCAAGCCTCCAAGAAAGAAGAAAGAGTTAAGTTTAATTTGCTTAAGGAGTACGAGTCTAACGGAGGGGAATATGTATATATCAAACTTTACTTTTCCACATCTTTCATGTATGTCAAATGTCCATGTCTAACCTAGAAATATCCTTCATCATCATCTCATCATCAGCCTCGAGGGACAAATGAAATTGTTTCATTTTCAGAATATATTCTTTACTTTTATACTCCAATTCATGTTTGTTAAGTAGTAGCGCCAGCCGCTTAACCTATTGCAAATTGCAATTAAATTATATCAGAATCCAAAAAATGATACTATGGATCGATTCAATTGATTCATTGTTCGAAGTTTTAAATCTTAAGAAATATCTCATATCAATTTTTTATTCATGCAGCTTCGATGCCGCCACTTCCACTTGTAACGGACGCGCCAAAACCAGCTAATACTTCAGTAAGTACTTATATTTTATTCTCTCAACTCTTCCATCCAGTTGCCGTTGCGGTGAAAGTGACATTCAGAACTGTTGACTGTCAACTTCTCTGACTAAAAACATAGTCATAGTCTGTAGTCATCACGCGAACTCTATCTCCTGGCATTCTAAAATCTATAATCTAGCAAACGTGTCTTACGTCTTTTAGCTATATTGAGCACACACCCAGTTATTAAACTAACCTCAATTAAAATATATAAAAAACAAAGGCCGAATGCGCATCCGCATCTAATGCCTAAAGGTCAATGACAGGATCAAAGATACCACCCTAAAACCTACAACCTCAACGCCCTTTTACTTTTAGATTATTGATATATTTGTCACTCACCCACGCTCATCAACCTCCCCGTCCTTCTTCATTATGTCGTTCTTGACACCGCCGGACAAGTTCCCTCCAGCAGTGCAGTCGATGATCACGTTTGACCCTATTTTGGAATGTGAACTCAAACCCGCCCCACGAGGATACAGTGTTGAAGGAATTGTGAACGAGGTTCTGCAAGAGGGAGGGAAAACGAGATTAGAGACGCGTCTGGCTGGGTTGGAGTTGGAGGGGAGATACCGGCTCCTGAGCCGTGTCACTTGTCAGCTGGACCGACTTACCTTCCCGTCCCGTGGCTGAAGCGGCGTTGGCTGGTTGGCGGTGCAGGGCGGCGGAGTGCGGCAGCGTCGGCGGAAGGGCTGAACTGAGTCACTCAAGGCTCGAGCGTACAACTGACTCAATGGCGTGCTTCCGTCCCCTTCTCGAGCTCGCTTCTTCCCCAGCTCCTTTTTCAATATGGAGGCTTCTCTCCGGCTTCTACTAGGCACTACTACGCTTACGCTACACTCTCTCTCTCACTCACGCTAGGCTTCACGGCTTCAGTATCTCTATGCTCTCTGCATATTATGCAGAACAAGCAGAACTCCTCTTCTGTCGTCCCTCCGTCCAAAGCCCTGCCCTCCTCCGGCCATCCACCTCCTTCCACCCTCAAGCTCCTCTCACACACCAACAATCAATAATAACCTGAGTCAAGCCTAATAAGTCTATACCACGAGCGTTCCCCTAACAACTCCTAGCTGGCTATATTCAGACGGCCGGCCCGGCCGCCAGCAGCAGCAGCAGGGACTTTTACCACTAACCTTCCTAGTAGGAGATGTTATGCAATTGCTATGCTTCACACAGGGAATACAATGAAACGACTATCACTTCTCCTACCTATCATGTATGTGTATGTGTATGTTATGTGTGCTCTGATACAGCTATGCTACAACTGCTGCTGTGATGTGATATAATGTGATGTGATGATGAATACTGAGTACCGCGGCAGGTGTATGCGTGCGTGTAACAGCAGCAACAACGGTATCCTGCGTGGTCGTGATGATTCTACTACATTTTGTTGACAACCAACACCACTACCGCCGCCGCCAGCGCCACACCGCCAGTAGTTATAAAGTATGAATTATTTATTAGTCTCTCCACAAATAAGTACAATGTACGATTTTAGTCGCAAGTCGCAAATTGAACTAAATTATTGCAAAATAATTTAGTTGTCATTGATAATGACAGAGAATTTTAACTGAAAAACTGAATTTGCTTCGTACATAGTTAATAATTCATAGTGTATTTATACTGAAACTGTTGGTACTCTGATTCTGTCACATTATGTATGTGTGTATTATGTATGTATTTGTATTGTTACTCTAACACTTCTTCACTTTAAATTCAAAGTGTAAGCAAACTCCACTTTAATTTAGTACTAAGTACTAACCGATAATGATTCATGATATGTAAGATAAATGATGGTGCAAGAGACGCTTCTAAGACGTCGAACCTTAGGGTCAATTGACACGCTTTTTGGAAGCTTTACCGTATTCCCACCGTAATTTGAACCTGTTGGCATCTGTTCAGATTGTTTGGAATTGTAACCTTTGACCAACATTTGATTAACTTTTCAAAAAACATTACCCCGAGACCGCATGTCATAGTAACATGAAACATAGTAGGGATGGAGGTCAGATGTCATTCATTGAAGCAAATACGTCGATTTTAGAATTAATTCCATCAACATCAACCATTTAATTCCGTAAAAACAATAGTTCGAATAGCAGATAGCAGGTCACCTTCACACGAACAGATGACAGAGGTTATTTCGTGTCCTTTTTATCGACATTCGTTTGTGGAGCAGCATGAGCAGGTATAATTCAGACCAAAGAAGCCTGTTGGGGGGGTGTCATACACTAAATTTCAGGTAAGACGATTCACTTCACCAGAT
>JAQFYU010001013.1:0-17079 GCA_034694905.1 Ceratophysella granulata | reverse complement strand
TTTTATTTTTCTCCTCTTCCTTTCCATCTTCCCTTTCCTCCTCATCATTTCCTTCTTCCCTTTTCTTTTTCTCTCCCTTTCTCATTTCTTTTTCTTTTCTTCCTACCGGGGTGGTTAGCAGAAAACCAATGACCCAACCCAGACCCAGTTTAGTCCATACTCAATGCTCAAGTAACATACGAGTTCTTCGTACGTACACACAAACAGACGCACAGCTCATTGTTTTTTGTTATTGTCGGCTGAAAGCTTCGGCCTACTTGACACCTGGGCGTCGGCTTCGGCTTACTTGACGTCGGCCGTCGGCTTACTTGATCCTACCCCGGAAATTAGTTTGGTAGCTCTGTCCCTGAAATTCTTGTGTTGCATGTCCGAGCAGGAGCTCATTTAAAGTAACCATTGGAAACCGTGGTAGTGCGTTTGTCTTGTTTAATTGTTTGATTGCAAGTTGCAAGCATGTTACCTTTTCTCAAACCTGAGAAATATTTGCAGTTTTCCTTGTAAAAGTGACAGAGATGATCAACGGGTCTATTTCACACATACGGATTTCAAACATATTCTGTTCTGATAGAAACAAGACCGACGATGGAGTGGGTTCGAAAGAACAAGATGTCCCCAGGACTAAGATTTCCTATTTCAGCCGCTTCATCTCAGCAACGCCAAATAACCTACGAGGAGCTTAAAGAACATAATACAGAAACGGACTGTTGGATGGCGTTAAGAGGTAAGATTCTATCTGTGCAGATTTCTGGAAAGTAGAGCAGTGATTACAATGGAACATTGAACTTATGTTCTTCCAGGTCAAGTATTCGACGTCACGGGATATGTCAAATTCCATCTGGGAGGTGTGTCGGAAATTATGAAAGGTGCTGGAAAGGATGCCACGACTGTGTTCAACACAGTAAGCAATCATTTGATTTTATTTGTAAATAATTGCGGAACGGAATTAAATACTATACTATATCTTACATTCACCTGGAATTACGTACATGTTTGAATTCCCAGATTCACCGCTACGTCAATTTAGAATCCATTTTGAAAGGGCGGAGAGTAGGAATGTATGCAGGGGAAAGCGGAACAAGCACAAGTGATCCAGGTCACACTGTGCTGCAGATGTCAGAGGTAGGGGACAAAACACTTCTTCCGCGGAAATGTTGCGGATGTTGTTGCCGGTGCTGTTGCCGGTGCTGTTGCTGTAAATGTTGCGACCAGTGCAAAGGTAAACCCATTGTAAAAATACCAATACAGGTATCAGTTCTACCGTATTGTGAATGATACTTAACTTTTTCAAGACGTCTTTTTTGTATTTTACCAGTAATTATATTTGAAAACGACGAAGTACTTCCGTTCACTCGGTTTCGAGAAGACGAAACTGAAGTGTGTTTCGAGGTAAGATGCTAGGATTTCCCACATGAACGAATATGCAAACCTTAAAAGTACATTTGCATTGTAGCCCACCACTGCTTTTGCCCGCCTCAGTAGCGGTTCTTCCCCCTTGAAGGTAACTTTTCTTTCTGTCTCGACTTTTCGTGCTTAGGTTGAACTACGCGGGTATAAATACAAAGAAAATTATTGGACGGTTGGAATACTCGGCAAAAAAGATGAACTAATGATCAAAGTGGTCACAAAACCTCCGCAAATTTGGATAGCACATTTCAAGTTGAGAGAGGCACTACCGAATGAGGCAATTGACGTTTCATTTCCTGCACGAGCAAAAAAGATGGTTGTTAAATTACAGAAGCCAAGCACGCGTAAGTTTCTTCTCCAATTTTAAGTGTTTGTGTCTTGTCTCAAATTCAAATATTTGTTTTAACCTTTAAATTAAACCGAAAATCTTGCTAAAATTGAACATTTGTATACAGTTAGGGTTGAGAGACAGTTATTTGATCAATTCGCTTAATTCTCAGATACAATATTAGACAATGAATCTTCCTTATGTTTTTAGTTCTGTGGAAAAGTATCGGAGAACCACTGCATAATTACAACGTCCATCAAGACTCTCGTCAATCTATGGACGACATGTATCGAGCCTGTATTCTTTCGAAGTAGGCTCCCAACACGTAATTAGGTAAATCACTTTAAATTTTGTATTTACTAAGCTACTCCTTGCAGGACACAAGTTGCGCACAACACGTTCTTGTTTGCAATACAAACGTCAGCTCATATCGGAACTCCACCTGGATTTGATCTCAAAATCACCCTTGGAGGTAAAACTTCGCTATGCAGCATAATTTAATTACGATTCATCCGACATTCAAAATGACTTCTACTAAAAACACAGAGCTTAGTCGGCGATACACGCCAATAACTCTGCTCTTCCCAAGTGAACCAGGAGCTGCGGAACCAACAAGTCCCAATTGCCATGTGCTCTACTTTCTAATTAAACTCTATCCTGGGGGAATATTCACACCCTTGCTATTTGAAGTTCCGCTCCAAGTTGAAGGGTCACTCCTGGTCGGGGGCCCACGAGGGAACTTTGACACGGAGTTCCTGGTAGGAGCTGAAGCATTCTTTCTGTTGGCATCTGGGTCTGGAATTACACCGCAATTCCAAATTCTGAAATACTTCCTGGATCACAACTGGATGATTGGGGCCACCAAGGTTGCACTGGTTCACTGGTGCAAAGAGGAGCAGGATTTAGTGTGGAAATCAAGTTTTGACAAATTGTCCAAAGAAAAGCCATGGTTCAAATATCTTCCGCATCTGACTCAATGTCCAGCTGATGACCCTTGGCCCGGAGACCGTAGTCGGATCTGTGTCGACATCATGAAAAATATATTGAACAAATGCAGAGTTCCAGAAGGCAATAGGAAACGGCTTCGATTCATCATTTGTGGCTCAAATGACTTCAACTACACGGTTTGCGAGTAAGTTGAAGTTCAGAATTCAGAACTACTCATTGTGATGAAAATACGTTATCTTGTATTTGTGAACAGGTTACTGGAGAGCATGTGCTACTACAAGGAAAGCGTCTTCATATTCTTACCCTAAGTCAAGTCTCATCGTAACCTGAACACGGCAGAATCTTTCAGCCGGTTTACGTACTTCACCTCTGGTCACCGGTTATTAATGATCACAATTATTTTACGGTCAATTATGATATAAATTCTTCATATCGAATATTCAACTAGACTCATAATATGATAAGGTCGTGGCGGCTTATTTATTTGTAGTCAGAAGAATCCATCCACAAATGTGAATAAAAAATATTGTAATAGGAATTCGAATTCGGTTTACGTAGTTAAGATTTAGGTAGGTGCTATTCGTAAATTGAATGGTTATATACATAAACTTAGTTTTAAAAAATGGAAGGTGTTAGGAAAGGAACCTAAATCCAATTCTGATTGAACCTATTCTAAAGCTTTACTGTGATATGCTTTCCTTCATGATTCGCTCTAGTCCAAGGAAGCATGTCCTTAATTTAAAAAAAGCGACTTTCCATAATTTTAAGTAAATACATTGATTTCAGTGAAGTAAACACCACGATGATGTCCCTTCGCTTCTCAAAAAATCTCAAATATTCCCAACGAAGTATCTTAAAAAATCTTTCCGTGTAGAATCCAGATCCAAGTACCAATAATCCAATAGGCTTGGCACGAATCCTCGAGAAGAAAAATGACCCCAAATCAATTGTGAATAGGAATTTTGGAATTATGGAAATATTTTATTAGGTACCCATCTTCCTTCCAAAATCACCCGGTTCCTTGTCTTCCACTTTCCAATATTCATCTATCAAAACATGCTAGCATCATGCATCACACTGGTAGGGTAATTCTTCCCCAACTGTTTTCTGCATTATCTGCATTTTCACACTTCTGCTGAAGAGTAATAAATATTTTCTCACTGAATGAGAAATTTTTCCTAAAGGTACTCATTCAAGGAGAAAGCAGCACGAACCGGGTTTATGACTATAGGATCATTCATAACAGTTACCCCGCGTGCCAGCCAGATTGCCTTCCAACCAAGGTTAGACTTTGAGTAGCTTACGAGACTTGTTTGCATATTTTCCTAATTAAATGTCTCAAATTCTAGAATTTAGATTTCTTTTGCTATCGCATCTCTAAATATTTACAGTTGGGCCTTAACTACAAAATTATATTTAGGTAAAAAGTGTAGAGACATTTTCCAATGTTTGAAATTATCTGATGTTTTTCCATAAATTTATAAATAAATTTAGAGCTCACGGAATGCAATGAAATCACCACCAGCTATCTTCACTTTCCAGAAATACTTTTTTGTGAGTAATCAATTCATCCACGTCAGAACTTACTTCGTTTTTGGATTTTCTTCAAACCCAAAGTGCAACCTTGTTCCCAGTGAATCCGTTTTACCCGCACATTTTGGGCAAGCACTGAGATAGAATTACCAATATGAGAACCTATCTGTCTTGATTCCTGAATCATCGAAGACCTCATCATTCTTCATTTCTCTCTCTTCTCATATCAATAACTCCCGACTAGTTTAGTCTAATAATACGTGAGCTAAGTCAAATAATGGTCGGTTGGAGAAGAGAAGGAGCTTTTCCCTTAAATCCCGTCATGTATTCGGGTTTAAAATTCCCATAGTCACTTAATTATTCAGTTTTCAAGCTTAAACAGGATTGATCAAATTGCATGTTTGCAGTGCTGTCTTTTAGATTCAGATTGCCTCAAATTACAATGGCCTGCCATCATTTCTATAAATGCCTGTCAAGTTTGAAAAACTGCCATTCACATTTCACATTTCATTACATACATATGAGAAATACGTTTGTGCAGGAGAACAAATTATGTGAGCCATAAGAGCCAAGCAGAAGCAAATGCCGAGTTATTTATAGTTATTTAAGTTATTCAACCGCTCAATAAAGTGCATCTGATACACCTTTTTCATAGTGCTCGTTATAAATTCCCATGCCCGGCTTCCCTTCCATTATTGTGAACCAAATTAAAAGATCAAAGGACTAATGATCAAAGCTCAGGTACAGTTCAGTCGACAATTTCTCACTTGTTCCATTCAGTCGTATTTCAATCGTTTGTTGCTCCCATGCACACGAATACAAAGGGAAGAATTCACGGGCTTCCACTCAGTTCCATCGAATAATTTCTAATTACAGGGTCTTTGTTGGAATTCTAGTCTAGACCGTCCGGTGCCCGGAGTCAGTTGGAATATAGAAATTATGACCTGCCAAAGTCGCAGTTACCTGTTTTGGATTGACAATCATCTGTTGCATTGTGCTTATGCAGCGTCGGATTTGAATTGAAAAAAAAATTGTAAAATACGAGAAACGATTTAGTCGCTGCTTCAAATTTGGTTAGGTTTGAGACGTTTCCATGCAGGGTGGGCATTGGGTTCAAAAATTAGCTCATGGAACATTAATTTTGATGAGTTAAAACGTCAATCGCTTATAGTGCCTTTCACACCATAATTACCACAGATGCTCCAATTAATTAGGAAGTTTTTGAATAGAAAATTAGGAGCAGAATTGAGAAAAGAAGTCAAATCGTAAACGAGACTTCTGATTCTCCAGACAATAGCCCGAATTCAATGGAAACAATGTACGGAATCAAGAGATTTGTGTTTCTTGTGGAAGGCATGGGCTCCATGTTCTTTGTTGTTCCAGATTCTGAATCGATAATCTCCTATCCCTTCTCCATCATCAATCATCTCGAACAGGGTTGCTGGTTCAAATTTGAGGAAAATAAATCTCATCTCAGTTTCAACAAATTAGTGATTGATGTGATTTGGTTTCGTGTTCCTTCATTTAGAAAGGAACAGAATTTTGAGATTTTTTTTTGATATAATGGGATTAAAGAGATTTAAGGATCAATTAGAAAATAACATTGTGAATAGCTCGATAGTATTTTAAAAATTGATGAGTGAAACAAATGTTTGGTTCAAATCAAATGAATCGTATTTAAATCGTTTTTACAATTCAATTTTTTCCCAATAGCTTCTTTTTTAAACAAAAATAGACAAATGAGCATTTAAACCATTGATTTTACACTCTGCTTTTAAAATGATGGGCTCAACAACCCTGGATGTTCTATCTGGATCTCTTACGTCTCAGACAGGAGAAAGAATCTGTTGAGATTTATGAACTCGCTCAAGATCAAACAGCCGGGGGTACATGGAATAGGATACACTCCGCTTTGTATCAACAACACCAAACACTCAAAGGAAGCGGATTTTCATAACATAGACGAAAATGACACGAAATGAATATTTGGACGAGCAACCAAAAACAATAGACCGCTGAAGAAAATTCTGAAGAATTTAAACATTTATTCCTGAACAGTGATTTGCTCGAGACTGCTAGGGTTCTTCGGATTAGAAAACTCCACACGCCTTGTAATTATCGGTGAGTATAAACTAGTTGGCAATCAAGGATGTGTGGACCTACGTCACGTCCCACACGGTGAGCTTAAGAAGTGAAAGTCAGAGATAGGCTGACTTTCCCACTTTCTTCCAAATATGTAGATCAATATGCGGAAGAATTAAGTATGAAATATTGTGTTGAAAAAGAAGGAGAAAGCAGAAGAGGAAAATGGTTCCTAAAAATATAATATTCCAAAAACGTTCTCAGAACCATTATCCTAAAAAGCCATAAAACGTGCATTAGGTTATAAGGTGTAGTGGCACGCAAATGGAAAGGAGATTCCTCCTTTCTCCAAACTCCTTTCTCCAACCGCCCAGCCAACTCAGAACAAGGAACTTGTGCATGCGCCTCGTGCTCACATACCCCGCGTTCTAGTGCATATTCTTTTGTTTCAGTCTCCAAATCTTTAAGAAATTGATCAAAAAACCCAAATTTGAACGAAGTTGCATATTGACATAGTAAATATATTCGAACAAAATCGACGCACAAATTATGTCTTATGTCCCAACAAATTTAAGACAGGAGAAGCAATCCATGCGATCTTCTCCATTATTTGCATAAACGGGCATCATATGTAGTACTTTATTAATCTTTTTCCATGCCAGTATCCCTATAGGTTGACCTGAAGAAAGCACCTATGTGCATACTACCACATAGGTGTACAAAAAAGCTTTTCATGAACTTGCTCTTGCACGATTGTCAATTGTCATGCAAGCGGTGCATATTGAATTTAGTTTTCTCCGTGCGTGTAACTTTCTTCGTGTGTATCTATCAGCCGCGGGTAAAATCTATGCAAACTTTCTCCATGTGTATACCGTTCGGTATATTCTTTACCAACTTTCTCCTTGTGTATACAGTACTGTATGACCGGCATAGATGGGCACTTTGCCTTCGCACTCGCCTTCGCGAAGGCGAGTGCGAAGGCGAAGGCATCTGCATTTTTGTGTTGTGAAGGCCAGTGCGAAGGCTGAAGGCTAAATCGTCTGCCTTCTGCCTTCGTGAAGCCTTCGTGAAGACTTCGTGAAGGCGAAGGCAACAACATCGCCCATCTTCTTCATTCTGATATGCACAAAATCGAAGGGCGAAGGACCTTCACCCACGAAATGCGAAGGGACCTGAGGAACTCAAGTGAAGGGCCTTCAGCCTTCACGAAGGCCCTCCAGCCTTCACGAGTGCGAGTGCGAGTGCGAAGGCGACAACTTCGCCCATCTATGATGACCGGCATATTTTTTACAATTGTATGTGAAAATGTTTTACCCACATTTCATTCGGATTTAACGCAACTTTCTCCGCGTTTGGGTGCTGGGTAGCCAGAACATGCTAAGTAACTTTCTCCACGTGAATCAGTGTATTCGTCCCCATATGTGTATTAAACTAACTTTGTACCGTTCATGTTGTCCTGTGCATACATTTCCAGACATGCGTCCTATGGAACTTTCTCCGGGGTTTACTCTGCACTGCATAGCAATTGCATTTCATACAGCTTGCTCCATTCCATAATGTGCATGCCTTGCCTTAACCGTTCATTGTCAATGAAGCGTGGATGCGTCTCCAGAAGAGCTGCACACTGCAGAAGGCGTGTGCTCGAAGCCTAGAGTGAGTAAGCCCATTACTGGTGTGCCTGGATCATTAGTAGTGGGTTAGTTGTAGGAAAGAAGTCAGGAGAGCCCATTATCAGTCTGGCGTGTGGGCTCTAATGAAAATGAATCCGACGGAGGCCAGCCCATAAGATCCAATCCACTCATCAAGTCCGAACTGAAGGCCCGTCACACGCCAGGAATACTAAATAGGATCTTCAACCAAACACAGGCTCTTCAGTCTTCTCCATGCCCTGATTTCGCTAGTCTCCGTGAATAGAACCAGTCCACTGGTCAACCACTTCAATATGCAAACCAAAACCCAATCAGTTCAAACCAACCTGGAACTTTCAGACATTTGAATGTCCCGTGCCCAACTTACAAAAGTTATTGGGCAAGCCCAGCTCTTCTTAACACCTCAGAATGTCCGCAACTTGTCAACTGGGTTCTACGAAACGATTTCCATACGGATGCATTAACATGATGCTCAACCGTCTCATCCAGGGTAAACCAACGAATTCAAATACGAATATGGCCAAAGTATTATGAATTCCCAACTGTATTTGTATAAATTTCCTCATCTGAAGAATATTCAGCTTGCAGCTTCTGTGCATCTTGCGTAAATTAAAACACGCTACTCTTCGCTTTTAATATTAGATATTACGCAAAGCTTTTCCAGGAAGCTGAAATGTCATTTGACACAAATATTTGCATTTACTCCGCTTCAGCTCAATGATACAAATGCGATAACAGAAGTATGTATTTGTATGTTACAACTCTGTGTACTAATTATCCACTGTTCCTGAAGAGCAAATAAAACGAATGTTATCTCAAGCCATGCGGCAAATAATCAACCGGTGAGGTTCCGCTAAACTTTCTCTGTTTACTTCCACACACAGGAGAAAATAGAGCATTGTTTACAGACCTACTCACTCACAGGAAGCTTCCTCCCACTATTGTAATATTAGCGGTTGATTTAGGCACAACTAGGATGTAATTTCTGGAGAATTAAGCGGGATACGACAGGTACACGTGAACTGATACTCGGATACAAGAACTCACTCCTCGTCTTTAGTAAAGCTAGCAATAAATATATTTTTGGTCGTTGCGGTGTCAAATAATTGAAGCCTTTCGTCAAAATTGTTAGCTTAAAATCCTTAAAGCGATCCGCGCGTCAGACATTTTGCATGTTTTAACTTCTGAGATCGGTTTGGCTTGTATTATTGAAAACAAATATTTTATCCTGACCAAACATCAGCCTACTTTTGGGTAGCACTGTATGTACAAGTACAATAGTGCGTACTTATTGGCCCGTATGCATGTGTTGATGGGAGTGAAAGTGACTGGCTCTTCAGGAAACCTCAAATCCCGTCTGTAGCTGGTCTGATGCGGTCTGGCTGGATTAGCCCAATCCAAGTTCCCACCAGTGAAAGTTCTGATGGAGGATTTGAGAGGGAGAAGAATTACAAGTGTTTGGAGGAGAGAGGAATGATTGTAGGGAGACTGCCGACGACCACATGAAATGAAAGTGCCTCTTTGATCATTTCCAAAACTGAACGCTTCACAGCCATATCATCATCATACACGCTTTGGAGTTCTGGATGCTCGACATACGAGGGAGCGCCACAATACCCTGTCTTTCAGGGTTCCGTACCTATTTCTAAATATGGAAAAGAAATACATCCATCTTTGAATTACGGGGACAATTTTTTCCAATCATGCATCCTGCAGGGGAGATAGTCTATTAAAAGCCCGTGTCACTCGGGCAGTTTTTGCTGTTTGGGTAACAGAATTGGATCAGGAGGTTCAAACAGCGCAAAGAATGAACCTAAAGACGCCAGACCGGTAACATCATAATTTTGGACCTCTGATCTCTACAAAGTTCTAATTAGGTCTGCACATATTGTACATAGGTTCCTCTGAAAGTGAAAATAAACGTGGACGAGAGGGAAATAATGAGTTTTTAAAATATAATAACCTGCTTCAAACCAAGTCAAAAGAAGTTTGGAGTGAAAATTCGGAACAATAATTTGCTTGAAGTCGAGAAGGTGAACAAAGCTGGTTCATGTTGCAGTTTGGGAAACAATGTCTAGCTGTAGCGATTTTACAAACAATTTCCCACTTTTCGGGTGTCTTTCACAAGATATGGCGTTAACGATATATTGAAGTAATAGGCTTCTCAACAAAAAGTGTTCCGAAACAGGTGCAGATGAAATTATGGCTGAGAAGGAAAATGAGCTGTCAATTTCAATGTAGCCGACCGAAAAAGTTCTGGTGAAAGCTAGACATTGAAAATTCAATTTTGAATTCGCACTTGTGCTACGAATATTCACATTGGATTGTATCCAATTAAAAGTATCTTTCAGGGGTTCGTCGTAAACTATTAAATTAGCTACACCAGAAACCAATATTTAAATGTCTACTGCGCATTTTTCAACCTTATTTGCAGTTTTACATAAGTGCATATTTAAATTTCGATGTTTCTCTATTTATGTTGTATATCCTTGCGTTTTGGATCAACTTTTTGACTTTTGCTGCAGACTTCGATACTATTGTATGCATAGAGGTAGCTTTTACGGCAAGGATACTAGCCCTGAAAAGACTTGCTTATGTCTATGATTGTATGAACATTTTTATATTGCTTCAGGTCGAAAAAGTTGATTCTTGTTGTAGAATTTTTAAAAACTTTGCGTCCAGATTTTGATTTGTTTTTTTGGAAGTAGTACAAATTCTGCATTGCATCTTTCACATATTTTGAAATCCGAGTAAACATTTGTATATTTTAATGTTTTCCTAATTTTTGTAAAAATCTTGAAACATTTAAACATTATGTTCGAACTTTTACTGAACATTTAGAAGATTGTTGAAACTAGCTATTATTGACTAACTCTCTATCAAAAGTTTCCTTATTAATTTTGTTTTTGAGAAGATTTTCGATTCAAATTTCAAAACTTGACCCGCCTTGATTTTAGTTAAGTATTTTCCAGCATTTTTTTGGATTTATACAAATTGGATCTGGAATTTGTTCATTTGAATGCGTATTGTTCCATTACATATTTCATCACTGTCTTTTTGCAACATTTTTGGCCAAGAGTTCATAACACTTCTCCAATATCAGTTGCTACACTAGGACCACTGTAGAGACTAATTTCACAAAATTTCATAAACCATAAACTGCCCAAAGTTGTATAAACTACCAGAGAGGCTAAACCAACAAAAGAGGTAAACAACAAAGAAAGATATTAGAATTTGGAGGATTTTGACTTTGAGTTTTGACTTCCGATGATTTTCCCAGTTCCTTTCCTGTTTGTCTTGTGGGTTCGCATTTGGCATTAGAAAATATATAATCTGGCGAACAAGCTTTTCTGGGCAGGAGGAGTACATTAGTTTCTCCATTAGACTCTCCACAGCCTAAAAGCATTTTTCCTTCCTGTTCAAACTTTTTGTCTGTTTATTTATTCATTGACACGACTGAGTCCATTAGATTTCATTGTGGAGGCAGTGGCTGGCGGGCTGGGAAGAAAGAAGTTAATACAATAGGTAGTCTGAAGAGAAAAACTGTCGATTGTCAACTAGAAATTACAAAGGCGCTTCAACTGGGAGTGGAGAAAAAATCCACTCATCTATCTTCCGTCCTGTCGTCTGCAGAAAATTTAATTCCTGTCATAATCAGAAAAAACTAAGGTTGGCTTAATTACGGATATATAGCATCAACAGCGGGTGGGAAGACTCGAGTGGGCCGGAAGGGTTTATGAGCAGATTAGGACGGAAGTCAAGAGTTTAGTTGCTGAGAGTTAAAATATACTGGGTTCCATAAATGGAATACTCGATTTTTTAAAAATCAATATTTAGCTCAAAATTATTAGATTTTATGGTTATTTTTAGTGGTAATATTGAATTAATTAAATTGTCTTCGCATGGATGCCCAAGTGAAGGGTAAAAATCAAGCAAATTGTGATTAAAATAGTGCCAGTCCAAAATACTACTAAAATCTTATTAAATAATAATACTAAAATCATTTGAATGCAAACAACTACTTGGAAAATAATTTGAATATTTTGCTTAATAAGCGATTTCGCACTGCCGGACGAAGGCACAGGATATACGTCCGTTTTATGTGCAAAGACCGTCCGCCCATTCCTCATGTCAGCAGGAACAATGATGTTTGTGAGTGAGATCTGTGCGTGGCAAGTGGAATAAAATCGTGGACGAAAAAGGAAGCAAAAACAAAGGCAGCGTGTCATTAGTCTAGTTTGGAATGGTTGCGGTTGAGTATGAATACACCCTGTCTCCATAGGCGACAACTTTGGCACCAGTCAAATGGTCAAACACAGCGGCAAACAAATAAAGCCCAGACTGGGAACATCGCATCCCAATCCCAAACCCTTTGAATTCAAACGGAGTCGAATGGGACATTTCTGATTAGACAAAAAAATTGCATAATTTTTATCCATGTTGAAGCGTGGCGTATGGTTGGCGATGTGCTATGTACCTGTATTAAACGTGACCATCCATGGCACTGATTTTCTCTAAATTGCAGTTAAATATTTGCACGTGCAAATATGCTTTCAAATTTGAGCTCGGCTGATTGGTTTTGGATATGGAAATTAACAACGGAGATGGTATTCCCGTTGCCACCCTATAATATTGGCGATTCAAGTCTAATCTAAAAGTCTGTAAGCTTTGACACCCTCCAAAGAGCAACTTGGGCACATACACACGCTTTGAAGTTCAATCCAGTCCACAGCACGGCTTGACATCGAATCTGTGTATCAACCAATCTGTGGCTTCAAAGTTCAGAGGATTAGCCATTCTATCTGATTCTCTTTGTTTGAATATGGAAATGACAATAACCTTATAATTCATAACACAGTGGGGGTTACTCATTCCAATTAGATTTAGTTGGAAGCGGTTCTCGCCACTTTTGGGCTTATCATTTTAATATTACGGTCTCAGTACACTGAAGCAACTAAATTTCTAATTTTCGTTTCATTAATTTAATTCCAACGCCTAATTTTAATCAGAGCAATTCAAAACACATAATTTGCCCAGTTCCGCTCAAGAAAACGAGGCATTAATTTGAAGAGTGAGGAATTGGAGGGAATAGAGTGTTCTCTCTAGGTGGGAAGCACGTCTCGAGATAACTGGATTAGGTTGCATTATATATTTACACATTAGAGGAGAATGGATGGACGAGATGTGAAGTTGAAGAGGTTGGAGGACAGACGGGAGAGCAGAAGTGAATTCCTTTCATCTGGGAGTGATGCTGGAGAAGGCGGAAGGTCGTGTGGCAGACGCCAGAAGTGGAGGAGATATGCACACCTCTTTTGGCCTCAAAAATATTTTTGTTTTTATGAAGAGGAAGATGGGATTGGAGATTGGAGATGATGAGACGATTTTGAGGAACGGGAGATAGGGCAGAATACAAATGGACTCCTATTCTTTCCCCCTTCCTCTCGTCCTCTACTCCATTATGCTCTTTCCAGTTCTCCAAAAACGCTCACTCATTCCAAGCGGAGTCCACAGAGGCTTGAACGAGGAAGGTGGAACCTGGAACCGGACCAGAACAGATTCCCGCTTCCCTTCCAGAATCTAGCTTTTAGTGAACCATTCTTAAGGTTAAACCAGAAGGGACTCATCAAACAGCTGAAGTGAAGCCGGAAAACTTCGATTTTAAAATATTTTTAAACTATTCGAGGAAGTAAATTCAGGTTATGTGCGTGCATTTTCAAAATTCTATAATGTTAGCCTTTAATACCATTATGTAAAACCATTTTAGCAAGCAGTATTGTGAAAATCTTGCCTCTCAGTCTGGGATAACTGTTCATGGCGCGCCAAGCTCAAAAATTTGAAATCCCTTAAATCCATTGCAGAATAAAAAATAATTTATACTACATCATCACGATTTTTACCATACAAGATCAGATACTATTTGAGATCCCCAAAACTCAAGCCGGTTTCCGAATTTTTTTCCAGTGCGTATGTTTTTTAACAAAATTCAAACGTTCGACAAATGAGAAACCAGAATCCGAATTCGCGGTGAGCTGCTGAAAACAGATCTTCAGGTTCCATTTTTATTTTCCAAGTTTGAGGAACTGATAGCGGGCATAAGGTATAATACTGAGACCCTTCCGCTCCGGCGGTTTATACAGTTGGCTCACTTGAAATTTGAGAAACGTCCATTTATAAAGTCAAGTCAGTCCGTGTGGTTGGGCAAGGCTATTTGACGTGGAATATACTTCATTCCAGCCGCAAGCGGTTCCAGCTTACCAACTGTTGCCCTTTAATATCCCTCATCTCATCTTTGAACCTAACCTCCAGCATCTCATGATCCAGAGGGCTAGCTCAAGTCAAATTCTAATAACCTCGTCCATAGACTACGGTTCCATGAATACTTACGGGCTTCTTAACGTTAATATTGTCACGTCGACAGATTAAAGACGAAAGTGTCACGCTGACTCGGGGATTTACATTTTGCTATTGGCCTGAACCCTGAACTCCGAACCATTCGCATGTGAATGGAAACTTTAGCGCAATGTTCATTACTGTCCTTCTTGAAAATCGAGTAAATTCCAATAAAATAATTAGACAAACACTAAACAATTGTAGGAAACTAAAAACAGAAATTAGCGTAATTCCGACTATAGATTCTATTAAAAATCATGATGATCCTGTCAAATATAAAGTAGTCGGTGAGAAAATAGGAAAAAAAAGGAATATACAAAGCCGAATAAATAGTTACAGAAATCAGGCAGAAATTAGATACACAATTAAGATTACAACAAAATCTAGCAAATCCGAATAATGAAACCAAACAAAATACCCGGAATATTGGAAAGTAGGAATTTTTATAAAAATGAAGAACAAATTGTATTTGTCTGTTCTTTGTTTTTTAACTCCATAAGGATTCATAGAACCCTAAAAATCGAGCTATGCCATGTAAAAAGATTAAGTTGTTAAATAAAAGTAAATATATAAAATAGAATTAAATAGTCCAACATTTCCAACTGCACTGTAAAGGCACAAAACCTAAAAAAAATGAACGGAATTGAAATTATGACATAAAAAACTGGTTTAAAAATTTTACAAAATTATATGGTACTATCAAGTCAAAAATCCTTGTTTTTCAAATCTTGAAAAATGAAAAAATGAAAGAATATGACAAAAAAAGCCGTCTGATTTAGTTGATAATCCCGCTGCCCATTTCAGTTGTTGAGGTTGCGACTAGAGACCTGTACCCATCCCACAAGCCTAATTCCAATTTGAGTTTTGCTTGGTTCATAAGTTTTGAGCATTGTTGCGGAAAAGTTTGTGCGGAGAGAGACTATATGGGACAGGTTGATAGTTCGGCGTTGTTCTCGTGAAGAAGCTTTCTTTTCGGAGTTCTAAAATAAGGCTTATCAAAATACGTCATGCTGTCATAGACAAACAATAGTATCAGAAATCAGGAATCACGGAGCTCAAAAACCTCTTCTGCTTACTTAGTAACTCCTTCAACTTCTCCCAAACTTTCCCCACTCACTTTAAACTTTGAGAGATAATCATTTTCATATCTGGCAATTAGGTTCTTCTTTCCTAACTTTTAAATGGTGAGCTTCGGGTTTTAATAACTTCCAAGATTTTACTCAACAATTTCTTATCTCCGGGCTAGATTCAGAGCTTGCCAAATTGCCGTCACTTTTTCCAGTCTTTCTTTTGGATTTCAAACGAGGGCCACTTCAGTAGTCTCCTCATATGTTGAAATATTGATTTCTGAAGCTGTGTACAATAACTAATGAATCTAGCTTAAATCTTTCACCCATCTAGTGAAAGTTGTCTAAATACGCTTGCATTTGAAAATAGGTAGTTGGCAATTTCACATTTCAGTGTAGGGAAACAATTTTGGGCAGGAGAAATTTGGATTTTCTTGAAATTTTGTCGTGTCATGTCACAAATATTATAAGCGACATGGGCACACAAGGGAAACATAGCGCTCTTGCCGTAGTTTTATGTTTCATGTGGCGCCCTTCGTCCTTTGCCACATGCGAGGTTAAATAAAGCTCGACTCTTGTTCCAAAAATATGAACATTTTAAAAAGTACGAAGACTATTGAAATGACCCTCGCATAGAAGTTTGGATTTTTTTTTGTATTTCTAAAATATAAAATTAATAATTACATTTAAAAATATCAACTTGAATAATTCCTAGAAATCTCCATCATTTAATAATGTCAATAAAAAAATGTTAAAAGAATTGTTGAAAAATCCTCTTCAAAAAATGTCCATTCTTTGGAACTCAGAAAGACAATTCATACGGAGTAGAAATGTAATCCGAGATTGTTTAACTAACATCTAACATTGTTAACTACAAAAGCAAATACTGCCAAACTGCCAACTGCCATTAAGACCACATGATGCGAGAGAGAGCCGTATTGAAATGAAATACCGTTTTCTCGTGCTCAACGCGTGTCTGGTAATGAATTTCTTGAGCCAAGTACTGTACATATAAGGCATTAAGCTTGTTGAGACGGAAAAGAACACTTGAATAAACTTTGGCTGAAATTGTAATTGAATCTTCGAATACAGAGCTTGACAAGATAATGAGATTGAAGTGAGATATAGTCAGTCAGCTCTTACTTTACACTTCACAATTAAAGACGCCTTTCCATTATGCACATGGAATTATCAAATCATTACTAGAATGGGTTAAACACTTCGCCTCCACTTCTCTCAATTTCTGCTTGTACTTTGTGCGCTGTGAGTTATGACAGTAGTGATGACGCTTACATGCAAAAATAATGAATCCGGCCAAATCTGAATCAAACTTGACAATTAGAAGTACCCATCAACGCCAGCACTCTCCGCAAACTTTCACGTCTTCATCCGCACTGTTGAATTAGTAACTGAACTTCAATTTCAAGGAGTCTCTGTCCCTTCAGAGTTTATATCATATGTAGATAGGCATTCAATTGGATTCTGCGTTTTTAGTAGGGAAAGAACGGTGTTCAATGCAAGATCTTAATTCTTTCGGAGGCTGACTGGAGACTTTTTAGCTTAAGATCTTCAAAATTCATTTTCATACCGCTTTTGGATCCAATGAACATAATATTCTAAACAGCATTTTTTCCCAAATTATGTTTTTTCACTGACTATTTGCATATTTTTGACGTAT
>JAQFYU010001012.1:0-17084 GCA_034694905.1 Ceratophysella granulata | reverse complement strand
CACCTTCCTAAACAACTCCTAATCTTCGTTTTGTTCAAAATCTTCTTTGACTAGAACCTTGGACAGACAGTAGACAGTTCTCAGGTCTTAAGTAAATGAGTTTAGGCGTGTGTAACCAAAACGCATGTTATGACATGTGTAGGCAGAGCCAAGTCAGATACGGATCAGTCCAGATAACAAGGCAGATTTTTTTTCATGCAAAAAATCCCAACTTGCTTTATTTTTCGGACTTGTCATCAGAGAAGAGGAACTGTCTACATATTAATATTATAATCACAGTGGCACATGCCACTTTTGAAATGCAAAATCCTTTCAGGATCAACATGCTATGCTTAAGTCCGGAAAGAGGAATTACGACGTGACACAAACAGGAGCTAACGAGTCAGGTTCGTAATTGGCCCAGGATTTTTGCATGTGAAAGAAATAGAAAAAATGAGCTTTTGAAATGAGAATGCGGCTTCTCCTGATTGTGATAGACACTGATCTGTTGGAGAGATATACGGGGAAATTGATACGTTTTTTTTTTTGTGTATGCTCAAAGGCCGTGTATTCCATATGGTGACAAGGCTTCACCTTGTCAAGATATCCATCCTCTCCTTCTCCATCCATCCTGCCATTTGCGTGAAAAGTGCTCAGTTCTACGCGCTATTACGTCTAAGTAGGCTTTATCCCAGCATAATAGGCTCAGGCTTGGAGAGATACAGCTAAAACTCAGATCAGAACGACAAGATTCAACATTTTCAGGAGACCATAGAAACAAGGACTTGAAGGATATATAGAAAATTTGAAGATCACTCCGCGGCAGCTCGGAACTTGTAACCAAGCTAAAATTTGGGTTTTTGCAGATATTTCGCAAAAATTGAGCTGTATAAAATTCGAAAATCTTAATTTAATTGGGGTATGCATCATAATTTGACAATTTTTAAGTAAACACATAATTTTGCTGAATTTGGCTTATGAAAAAAAGTATTTACAAAAACTATCACTTCTAGAAAACAAGATTTTGCAAATTAAAGTTTCAACTTCCCAACTTGGAGCATAGAAAGAATTTTTTAAATATTTTATAGAATAGCGGGAAACAAAATTTGCAAGAAACTGGTTTTTAGAGCATATTTTTCCCAATTTTTGTAATAATTCTTCCTAATATGGTTTTATGCTTTGAATCTGATCTGAACTCATTTTTGCCTTGTATGTTTTAGTACATCAAAATTTCAATAGTGCCGAATATTGGACGGTTTTGACGTTATTAACAATTACTGCGGTCATCTCTGCTTTAGACTAATTTTACAAAATTCAAAATCTAAAAGTACTTACAAAAATGGGTTCCTGGTAAGTACACAGTTTATCGTGATTTGATTACGCTTGACTTTGCGTCCGCTTAAAATTAAAAACTTGGAATTCCCAATTCCCATTTTAACCAGTACAAGCTACAAATGCCTGACAGCTATCAGCATTACTTAACTATGTACTATGTAAAATGATGTGAACCCGCACACAAAAAAATTGCAAACTATCCTTGTCTTGTCACAGGTCACCATTTGTACGACAGACGTTGAGCATGAGCCGATAAGATCCTATTGAGTTGAGTCAAAAAAAAAAAAAAAAAGGTTCATATATATATATTGCTTCCTCGTACAAAAATCCTGGTTTGAAACTGATGAGGAGGATTTGAATTGCCGATAGCAACAGCCAGAAAACTCATCTTTGAGTCCGGCTCTTTGATGTTGTGTAGTGTGGCGACAAGCCAAGGAAATCACACCCTCAACCTTACAAAATGATCTTTTCCTCTCTCACTCACTCACTCTTCTCTTCGATTTAGAATTTACAAGGAAAAAAAAAAAGTCCATCTCATCATTATCATATAACTTATATTTATTGCTTGCATAGCTTTTTTTTCTTCCTCTCTCCTCCATTTTAGCCCATTCGCCCAAGAACAGGCCTTTTCTCTGTGTAACTTATGAAACAGCAATTTTTATCGACTCGCCCTTCTTCTTCTTCAAGTCAACAACTTCTCTCTGAGCCCGCAAACATTTCCGAGTGTCCTCCGTCTCTTGTCCTATTATTTACATTCTCTCAAATCATCTTCATCAACACATTCAGACTCGTATCAGGCTCGTAGAGCACGTAGCCCACCAGAAATTAGCTGAGGCTTACCCAAAGAAAAAAAACCGAGGCTTATCACTATCACTCAGTAAATATACGACTATTTTTTGCCACATCATAATATGCCAGAATCTTCTAATCTGAGAATCCTCTGATCTTGCCGAACAAGACACGGCCTTAACTCTCCTTAAAATGAGCCGTTGACCTTCTGACCTGTTTGGAAACAGAAGTTGGAAAATATTGAGCACGACCTAGAGTCGTGTACTTCCAGGCAGGCCTTTGACTCAATTGGAAGGAAACGGAAAGTATTCCGTCATTATAATACTTTCTACTCAGATTAGTAGCTCAACTAATAAGGAACTAATGTGCTGGAACTATTGGAAAATAACTGGAGACCAGAAGTACGAGTGTCTAGTGTCTAATGGTCCGGCTTGGGAAGGGGAATTTGATTTTTGGGAAGAGAAGAGGACTATTATGACAGAGTCAAATGAATCCTAATGAGTGCTGATGCAGCAAGTCTTCCCAACACTTCAACCGAGAAAGGATTAAGAAACCTTTTCAATGAAAGCCTTAAACATTTTGACACGCCTTTACCTAGCACCATTTTTATCAGTACAAAACGTATGTTCTCAGTTGACATGTCATGTCACATCTTAGTGTATGGGAACACTACATCCAGCTATGGCATCCTGCCATGTACGAGAGAGCGTTTACTGACAATTCTGTTCCAAACAATTGTTGCTCAACAATTTGGGCACTAATGTTAGTGCTCAAAATGATTTAACGTTATATAGTCGTGTGCGGCATGCTCGATTTTAAGAGTTTCAGTAGCTTTTGTTACGTTAGATTAGATTTGGAAACACTTTGGTTTCAGAGGGCACAGCATTAAATCTAGAAGTACGTAATTTTGGAAACAAACTTGTACAAGGGCATGCAAATAATCATCTCAGGTGGATTTTACATGACTTATATGAATAAATTATTGGAAAATTTTGGTTTGAAGTTGCAAAAATATAACTTTTCATGGCTCGTTCTTAATTTTTAACTAAACTCACAACAGCCTTGGTTCCAATTAAGCAATTTCATGCCGCCAATTTTTATCAATCTTAAGGCTTTCAGTGCATATTTGCATATTTTGAGCGCTTTATAATTTCGATGCATATTTTGGCGTTTCTAAACATTTCTACACCTGTTCTGCATATTTCTACACTTTTAGAATGTATTTACTATGTACTAGTTTTAAATTTAAATATCCTGGTTTGGGTTGGGTTATATGTAGTCATTATCTAACGAAATTTTCAGTCAACATCGCTTCTAGTCAATTTTAAGTATATTTTTCTTGATCAGATTCACGATTTTAGATACTTTTAAATTTTTAATTAAAATTATTTTTTGCATATGATCCAAGATGTCAACTCTCAACTATTCAATTTTAAATACAATTTTTAAGCTCAATAAAAAATGCAGTAAAGGTTCAATTTCTGCGGGCTAAAATGTCGACGAACCCTTTAATCACAAGCTGTTAAGCCATAGACGTACATATGTAACAGTAGACATCCAAGTAATAACCTAATTAATCCTTGAGGAAAAGAAATCCAGTGGACATGAAAACAGGGTATTAGTATGGAATCCTCATTAGATATCTGCTCATTCTGTACTTAGAAAGAAGCCCTCGCTCGCTCATTATTGATATTCTACTGTACTACCTTCTACTATGGTATTACGGAATATGTATGCATGTATGTATGTATATGGAGTACAAAATACAAAGCAAAAAAAAAGTAGAATGAGGTATAAAAAAGATATTTTTTCCTTACACTTACAAAGCCATGCTTGTCCGAAATATTATTCGTCAATTTTAGCTTGTGAAAGGAGACTACTTTTTGCATCCATTGCTCTCCCGTTGAGGGTGAGTCGGGATGGATGTACATTCGCTTCGGCATCTCTGGGTCAGCCTTCCCGGCCACCATCCATCGACTGAAAATAGACAAAAATTAGAATAGTTTAGTATTCTGAAAAAATTCATAAAGAAATACTAGTGTGACATCACATGAGAAATTCTGGAAATAATGCGGGTGTTGGGTCAATTTTGGGTCAAGTGTCAAATTTGATATTTTTCATTATGCATGGTTTGAAATCTGAAGCTTTCTACATATATTAAAATACGGAAATTTAGATGAATTCTGGATATTTACGAGAATTCCAATTTTAGTGAATTTATTTAGCTTCATCAGTTCGATTATTAATTATGTATTTAATTTCAAATTTTATATACTTATATTTTTAATATTCTGGTAGTTTTATTCTATTTTTAACGTGATTTATTTTATTTAGTTATTTTGCTCATTCGATAATTTTATTTCAGGCATTTAATTCCAATTTTTTTTTGAAAACTTGAATTCCAGTATTTAATTCAATTAAGCGATTTATTTATTTTGTCGATTCGACCATTTTAATTCCAGCATTTATTTGTAATTTTGGCGAATTTGCAGCGTTTGCCCTAAACTTGAACGATTGCCGTGTTTAATTAGATTCATGTAAGTTTCAATTTGTTCATAAAACCTTGAATTTTTTCCGATCAAATTCAACAAATATTGGGTCTATGCAGTAAATTAAATATTTTTTCAAGCCTTTAATTTTTAAAATTGAACCAATTAAATTAGTTGCACGATGTCGAATGTCGAATTACGATATTTCTATTTAAAGTTAAGTTAAACCAATCATTTGAACTTTGTTTAATTTTTAAAAAATTAAAACTTCATTCCCGACCGTACCTAAATGAGTGGAATGGTTTCTAAGCTCATAATCGGAGCAGACAAGGCCTATACTTTGTCTTCAAGCGAACGCGTGAGTTCGGCTGAATAGAGAGATGAAAAAAGCTGGGATCCGCTTTGTGAACCGGGCATATGCGCAGATCTGTCATACTGTAGTAGTTGTGCCGCCTATCCTGCAAGATGTGATACAATCTTCGAAACTATGAATATGCAATGGACGCGATGAGACATGGGGAAAATACACTACACCTACAGATACAGACTACAGCAGCAAACCAAACCAGCAGCCCATCATCCGCCACTAATTTGTTCAAAGTACCAGGTACACTCGGAACATTTTAATCACCCTGCCCAGCCTCGGCCCGTTGAATGTTTACCAACTTTCTTGCCCACAATAATTAAATCAAGAGGTTGGTTGGTAGAAGGAACCGAGGGCTGAAAGTGTACAATTTTATTTGGAAGTGTGACTTGAGTCTAAATAATAAAGTAGTAGGAGTTCTTGAGCTTCCTCTGCCCCAACAACTATGCTCCTACTCTAAAAATCAATTAAAATTTTATGCTATTCCCAAGGTTTACTCTAGCCCCGCAATTTCCATACAATTTAACCGAAAATCATTGAGGCAAAAAAAAAGGCTTTTAAAATTAATTTTACATAATTATATTTACACAACCAAACCGCACTAACCTCAGCTCAGCATGTAGTATTTTTAGAGGAAAATACCACTTTACCCTCAGCAATTAATTCAAATGACCCTCCATTAAATAACTACAACTAAATAAATTGTTCAAATTGAAAAAAAATATGAATTAGCTGTAAGAAATATCGTACGCCTCCAATTTTATAGCTTCACCTTCGTACGTGCTCTACTAATTGAAATGTAATCCAATCCTTTGAAATCACCATTTCTAGTCACAATAACTCAAGTCAAATCCCAAGGTGACCAAGATATGAAATTGTAGCTCATGATTGTTTCAACCCATTTAGAATTGTACATATTTATTTTATGACGTGTGGTAGTAGTAAGCAAGCATGTAGCATGTCTTCGTATCTCAACAACTGGCCTTTGCTGAACAGGTTGTAGTTACGAAGGACTAATGCTACTTGACATAATGCCACCTCATTATGATTAGAATGAGAGCACATCTCTGTTCGTGATTAGGTGGAATAGCTAATTAGAAGGTAAGCCCAGCAGATTGGGTGAACCTGACGGCCCAAACCGAGTATCTACATTTTGAGTTACGTGTGTGTGAAAGAGGAGATATTGAACATGGAAAACAATTAAGAGAGGAGATAAGGGATCACGAAAGAAAGGGAAGATGATGATTGTCCGGCCCAATATTATAACACACAGGTACGGCCAGGATTGCATTACGAACCCTGTCTCGAGTAAATAGATGGGTTTTAAGCCTGTTGTTCCCAAACTACATACTACATACTATTATATCATGTAAAATGTTAAAGTTCAGCCGAGGAATGGATTAAAACGAGGTTGGAGAGCATAAGCATACTCGTAGTTTGGACGTGTTACGAAATAATAAAAAAACAGCCAAGTGTGAACCAGAAGGAGAGTGAAAAAAAAAAGAAGATGGGAGATAATGGAAATGAAAAGGAGATGTGGACAAACCTGTTATGGAATTTGTATCTGTAGTCATCAGCAGCGACAATGTCCAGAAGCAAGATATATTTGGCCTTTGGGTCCAGTCCCGAGACACGGAACTTCATTTGAGGAAACATTTGTCTGTGGAAATAAGAGGAAATAGAGGACATTAATCATCAATTAAGTCGAATCCATTAGTGGAGAATGGGTCGGATCTACTGTACATTGCATATCAGGTGATCAACAGTTGATCAGATCACTAATAAAAAAGTTGGTCATTGGTCACCATATTTAGATTTTCAACAGGCTGCAGCTTCAGCTGTATATTACTGAGAGGCTGAAATCAGCCATTATTGGTATTATGTGTAGTGTGACACGTGACCAACAATTTTATATGCTTGCAAGGGCTTATAATCCTTAAACTTGGGCTGAATTCGGCGTGATTGAGCAATTAAACTAAGCATTAACTCGTTTTGCAAGTGCTAAATACGTCATTTGATCAATTCCCGATATTCCTGCTTATAGGTCAAAAACAGTATTTTTATGGTTATGTGTTGAGCTTATTTTGAGGCCTCCAAAAATTCAATACAAATACGAAGAGTATATACATATATAAGTACGGCGAAATCAGTTTTTCGTCGCTTCAAAACGGCAGGAGGCATAACCCAAAATTTTGACAAAAAATGTCGAAGGTAACAAAGTACGTTTTTGGATTCACGCTATGAAATTTATACTCAATCCGGGTCTTGAATTCCTCGGCAGGTCATTTTGAGACGATTTATGATCAACAGCGAGACAAATATTGAAGAATAGCTCAGATTCCAATATTTGATTAAGACGAAAATTCGCTAATTTGCCAATTTTGATGGTTTAAACAAGATTATGGTCAAAATGGGTATTTCTAAGGTCAATTTATCTTTTTAGAGCCAGTGAAAACTAAGGCATTTTACGGGCAAATATATTTCATGAGTTTGGACATTGAACCAGCGGAACCTCTTTAAAACCAAAATATTGAAATTATTTTGGAGGCGACGAAGGAGGCGACATTGCAAGCCATAAGGCTTACACTCTTAATTCTACAAATTCTTCGGACATTGGTCGTCTTATATTATACACGTTCTCTGATTCATACTCGGTCCACTCGAATTCCGCCTAATCTCTTTAGCCCTCATTTATTCCTTTTTTGTACGACAAAAGAGCGCCTGACAAATTCAAGAGAGAAGAGAATGACTGGTCCCAGATCTTATAAATACCAGTGTAATCTTTGCGGTGTGTTCACTTTACAAACAACAAACGGGAAAAAAATCTCAACAGAGTTATTTATTATTATAATCTCTGAAGAACAAGTTTTTCAGTGTTCATAAAGTCAAAATATTATTTTTCACCAAAAACAAGTCACATTAATTTGTCTTGAAAGAGAAACTTGCCGCTACCGCTCCACGTTCTTCTCCGTAGAAAACTTCCCTATTAACGCATCCTTAATCTAATCTCCCATTATCATCCATTCCCAGCTCGCTAACATCATATTAAATTACTAGAGCGCATTTACCCCAGAAAATCCCACCTCCTCCACACCAAAAGCCCATACACTAAAACCCAGACATGGGTTTTCTGAGGGGGTAGTAGTGGTTGTAAGGCTGGGAAATGGTTCTAATCTGCCAGGACGACTATCGTCTTCAACTTAATGATCTCAGAGTGTGAGATGACAAGACAGACACATTTCTGGGCTTAAAAGTCAAGATCCACACTGAACCATTCTCCATATCAACCAGATATCAACTAATAATGTATTCCAATGTGTTTCCAGAGACCTCAAACTTGTTTCTTCACGTAAGTGAACATGTCAGACCCGAGTTACTCACGCCTATCTACGTGTACTGCACAGCACACACACACTTTGAGTTTTTGGAACTCGAGCCTTCCCTGCCAACTTGTGTGTGACATTCAGATTATGAGGAAAACATGGGTTACAAACTGAGAGCTGGGAAACAAACAAGAGCATGACGATTTACGATGCTTGACTTGGCTTGACACGCTAAGGAGTTCTTCCATTTTTTGGCAAAAGCCTCCTGCTGCCTTCATCCATGCCATGGCTCAAAGGATGAGCACGGAGCCTGTTTGTGGCAGGATGAAGATGATAGGACGAGATGCGGGTTCGTGATAGGAATTAGGCCGGAAGTCTTGGAGGCTAGAGCCAGTAGACAAGGGAGTAGCTCAGATTCTTAAATGTGTGGGTTATTTTTTTTTTGTCAAGTGGAGAAGATGTGATGGACTGATGTCCCGCGTGTCAACCGAGATACGGGACGAACAACGGAGTGCTAACGAGATTATTTATTTATAAGACCAGGACCGGCCTTCCAAGTAATGAATGGGCGTTTTAATTCTCACCACACAAGGCAAGGCATGGCCGCATGGCTCCTTTTACGAACTTAAGCCCATATGTCCTATAGCAAAAAAAAAATTATCGCCTATAGCTATTTCGTTGGGCTTCAAGAATTGCAAACATTGTACATCCTCCACTTTGAGCCCTAAATTGCGCTGGACAATTCCTGAAAACCGTCATGCAATCGTAAGCTTAACACGAGAATTGTTGGAAATAACTTAGCCACCTGAAATCTGAAATTTTAAGTTGATTTTTTTCGCCGAAGTTGTGATATGGAAGGAAGTATTCACAAATGAAAACTGAATTTTGGAATGATCAACAGACTAAAATCGTAGATTAACCTAAAATCTTCGAGTTCAGGATCGAAATTTGAAATTGGGAATTTGGAAAAAATATAAATTGCCAGGTACAGCATTGGGTGAAATCACAAAAATCAGGAAACGCGCCTAGAAGAAAAATTAACACGAAACGTTAAATAATTCAAATTCAAGTATGAAATTTAAATTCAACTGAATTAGCCTGTAATTGTAAGTATCGCTAGGTCTATTTTTTAAACTCAGCTATTTTGATAATTAAATGTTTATCAAAATCAACACAAAATACGGACCAGGCTCTACATATAATTAAAATCTTCAATTTAGCATTTTATATACTTATCGAAATTTAATATAATTACAGACCAGTGTGTAATATCGTAGAATTTTGTATTCCCAATATTAATATTCTAATTATTTAATAACTAGCTAGCTCCGGTATATTTAGCAATTTAGACAATATTTATCTTCCATTAAAATATACAACCATCAGCCAAAATTACAGTTTAGACACCCATGTCGCAAAAGTTAGAGACCAGACCAGATAGCCCATGCCATGCCTACCGGTGGGTAAGTACAAAATCAGCTTTGGATATAATGACGAGATGAGCCTGCCCAACCAGCTGCCACTACATATGCATGTCCAACAATTCTATCAGCTGTATCTCCTATCTTGGCCAACCAACATGGTTTTGAAAAGTCTGCCATTATCATGATTCATCAGATCCAGATCCGGTCCAATTTGATGAGATGAGTCTTGAAATGAGACACAACTTTTTTTATTCTACTCTCACAAACAAAATGTCATGGGATTTGATATTTAAAATAAACTGAAAGAGTGCATGACTCACGCATCCTACAAAAACAGTATTAAAGGGATGACAACCAGGCTAGTTTAGCATCACGACCAGATACCTGGATGGACGGTTAGAACTGCACTCGAGTCTTTTATCATTCCTGACCTTTCCCCTGAATATAGCCCGCACATCTGTACACCCTGCATTTGAAGTTAAACTGCGTGTTCGTCTATAGATCCTCACTAAACCTTCAACTTGTTGTAAATCAAAATCAATACTACTTAAGTGCCAAAGTTTTAGATGAGATGGGGAGAAAGTGGTGAGAATGCGCATGAAGACAAAGTACGAGTAACACAGTGTTGGAAAAGCTTCTTTAAAATTTAGACGGATCCGAATGTAACTCCTATTGTTCGCCGTTTCTCTATGCATACATTAAACAAAGTAGTGGGAATAACGAGTCCATTGTCCGTCCAACCCAATTCATCAATCAATTATTAGACCGTTCATGTCTCAACTAAAAAAGGAGCCGAGGAGTCTTCATTTGCATGTTCTCTATATTTACCTGGACTTGTTTTCTGTATAACCCTTGGAAACCGCGACATGATGAACCGCAACACCAAAAACGGCGACATAGGGAACACCGAAGCAAAATGCAGACAACAAAATTAAAAACTTGAATTTGATGAATTAAATAATATTAAATATATAAATTTGAAATTGCAAAAGTAGACACAGCAACCCCAGAAATCCGCTTCACTGAATACAGCAACATTAATAACCTCATCATACAAACCGCAACAGAAACCCCGTATTTGATCTCATACATAAAAATTTATAAGCAAGATTCGATTCGTGCTTCTTAAATTGAGCAACTGTAACACTAAAAACAGCTAAACATAGCTGCAAAATTATAAACCGCAGCAGAAAAATCTCATAATACAACTGTAACATTAAAAAACGCACCATTTAAACCCGCAACATTAGGAACATCAACAGTAATTAGCATCTGTATTGATATGCTGCATTTTTAAATGATGCGTTTTTTTAATGTTTCAGTTGTATTATGCGATTTTTCTGCTTCGGCTTTTAATGTTGCAGCTATATTAGGCGGTTTTATGATACGGTTTTCTATGTAGCTGTCTCTATTGTTGCATTTTTTATGGTGCGGTTTTTAATTTTTTTATGGCTACACATTGCTACGGTTTCTATGTCGCAGTTTTTAGTATTGCAGTTTCTAATGTGGTGGTTTCTATTGCCGCGGCTTTTAGTGTTGCAGATACTTCATGCAGTTTTTAGTGTTGCGGTTTCTAATGTCGCGGTTTTTAATATTGCAGCTATGTTATGCACTTTTTACTTTACGTTTTTCATGATGCGGTTTTTATAGTTGCGGTTTTTACTGGGACCCACTTTTTTGAGCAGTATGCAATATGCATGTGGGAGTCCTGGTTATCCAGTTTGTTGTTGGAATATTGTATGTAGCTCCATGTCCAATGAAGCGGAGGTTAATTAGGATATTTAGCAAAGACAGGGGGAGAAGCCGTGGAAGGTAAGTGGGGCTTAAGGTCTCTGCGGATCCCTTCTGCTCTGCTTGTTAGGACGAAGAAAAGGGTCTTGAGTTTAAGATGGTTGGCTTGGCGTATTGTTTAAATAATTCCTGAAGCATGGGAAGTGTAATGGATATGTTTGTTTGTGTGGATTGATGAGTAGGTTTCTCTTGGGTTGGTCTTCCTACCTGAACCTGACTGTCTTTCTCTTCTTCATCCGAGAGAAGAAGGTACACAAGAGGAGGTTTGTGTGAACTGCGGCACCCTTTGTTCATATTAAAACTGTATGGACCTCGGGTTCAGAAGGGCCTCCCGACCAACGGAGAGAGTATTAGGACAACATGGTGAAAATTGTCTGGAGGTCCTTTTATTCTCTACTCACTCCTCCATACTGATGCGGTTGAGATGCATCCCCCTCAAAAACGCGGTCAGTGTTGAGAGGACCCTTATGTGTCCGAATTTGGGCTCATCCTTTGGAGAACCAACGAACCAGACGAATCCAAGGGCGCCGTCAGAGCTGACAAAATGCAGAAAGGGAAAACAATGGGAAGGGTGAGATTGAGTCCCTTGGTCCATATCCATAACCAGTTCAGTACACCTTTACTCCAAATCAGCCTAATTGCACTTTATAAACCTTCTAACCGTCCATTGTACTCCTAAATCCCTTTAAACATTGACCTTTGTTTTAGAGGTTCAGCCGCTGGTCAACAGCACTTAGTCTTCCATCAATAATTCCAAAATTACTCTGGTCAAGCCGCTACTTGCCCAAAGGAGTGACAACTGAGGCGGAAATATTAGAAGTTTAACTCAATCCCACCGAAAATCGAAAGTTTACTTCAAGATCCAATTTATATTTTGAATTTGGCGTCATGCAAAGCTTGCTGGAGGGTTCCAGCCAAAAAAACGTGACATTAAAAATCGTCACACGAAAAGCGATTCCTGCAGATTTTCGGCAAACCTAGTCAAACCTAACCTAACTTAACCTGAAGTTACGTTACTCACATCCACTAACATTACTTTTAACATGGACACGTGGCGTGAGCGCTAGGACGACTCTCTTTTTTACATGAGGTCAACGGTCAACCACATGATCTAGCCTTGTTTAGGTAACTCAATGGAATGTGAAAATTTCGAGGACTGCGAATTACAAACGCGGCATATTTCGAATCGGATCAACGAAACAACATGTAATATTTCATGCGCTTAAATGACTGCTTTAAAATATACCAAATTAAGGAAGATTCTGAAACTTTGGTAAGTATTTAAGTTTTGAAATGAAACCTATAGGCCTATAGGTACCACTGTCCTATGTCAAGCGAATGACCTTATTGTGTCGGTTAGACTTTCCTCATGCTCTGGCATACACGAGCAAGGCGCCAAATTTAAAATAGGCCCAGGCGTTCCCCTACATTCAAAAACTTGAATAAAATGATGGAACCCAAACATGAAAACTAAAGGCATTATACGTATTGTTTTCAAATAAACCTAATCCGTCTCTAAGCTTCTCAAACACTCCAAGATGAACCGCTTTTCCAAATAATATCGAAACCGGAGTACTAAACGCATTATTCCCTTCCTTCCTCCAACATTATACCATGTCCCATTTTACATTGTTCAAAATTCGTCCAAAACCCCTCAGCACGCAGGCGATCTAGATTCTCTGGACTCTGTTTATTTTATTTCTCTTAAAAATAAAAATCGACGCGTTCCTCATTCAATTGTAGTATAATATTCCATTCCCAGTTGAGTCTCCATGTAAGGGCGTAGCAGGAACACATGTATAACGTCATTACATTTGTGTATGACCACAAATGTTCACTCTATTCAATTCACAAGGGGTCCAAAACCTTGGTCCTGAGCAGGGACAAAAGGATCGAATCAAAAAAAAAATATGAAAAAAGGGGAGCGATTCTAATCCGTTTTCCAGAGACCAAGCTATACACTAAATCTGATTCTCTACTTCCAGAACTTACTTTTTAGCCAATGGCACTCAAAATATGGTTGTTTGAAAATTGAGAAGGGCAGAGAAAAAAAAAAGAGAATGTACATGTACAATAATACAATGTACAGCTGAAGATGAATAAGCTGTCAAAACTCCTATTCATTTATGAAGACTCAGCATCATCATCATCATCATCATCATCTCCGGCCATGTTTGAGCCTTCGAAAAATTCCCTTTATCCAATTCTTCCTCCTTTGTATGGTTCCACGGTTCCTAATTCTACAGCTCAGCCGACTTCGTCAAAAAAAAAAAATTAACGCGAGTAATAGGATATATCAAAAAATCGTTTGTGAGTGTTGATAGTTATGTCATGTCGTCGTGTTTGTGCGAAAATTCTCAGCAGAGCAAAAACCTGGAGTTAATGGACTGGGCTTTAAAAAAAACCTGGTTCATAACAAAAAACATAATTGCATATTGCATGTCTCTCACTCTAATACCTGTAATGTACCAGAGGCCAAAAACCACGAAAACGCCATACTCAGAAACACTTTGTATCTACATAGGACCAGTCAGCATAGCAGCAGCAGCGTCTCCCTACTCCGAGAATCGGTGGATAATTTTGAATTAGATAAATGTGAGAAAATAAGGGGTCTTGTGAAGAAGTAAGGAAAAGGGAAGTTTGAAACCTGACTTTGCGTGACTTGTCCAATGGAACGGAAGTGAGAAAAAGTGGACAACATGGCTGAAGGAACCACGGGAAAATTATATATGGACATGGACATGATGGGGGGGAGAGACGCTGGAGAATCTAGCAGAAACATATCGAACATGACACCTTCAATCCTTTTATTGGTTTGTCCTCCTTTTTTTTTATAGAACCTCAGATCCCAAACTTCAAGCCAGGCCTCACCTTTTACCTTGCATGATCTGAGCTGAACGCAGAGTACACAATTAGGCTCATGTAGTTTCGTATTGAGCACCCGGCTCAAAAACACTCTGGTCAACCCTCCTATCTCGCTTTCTGGAACTCTATCAGCTAATTGCATACCTACAAGTATCAATTTGAAACCGCGCTAGCAACACCACGTTTCCGGAATCCGCTATAAGAAAAAGTAAAGCATTACAATCCATCCATATTGCATAAGGGGGAAAAATTGCCAGTGACTATATCATATACATCACGCGTAATCTATATTTCTATGCCACGTGTAAATTAGTTGCATGCGTTTTCGCATTAAAATCCTTGAAATATTGCCTATTGCTTCCACATCATCAGCTGACCTTAACGTATTACGACAATGACAGATTGTTTTTAGTTGGTATTGGTTAACGATATTTTCCCTTCAAGTTTCATCGCTTATTGGTAAAATAATTGAATTAGTAGCACAAGTGGACCAAATTTTCGTTAAAAGTTAAAATTTAATATTGTATTTTTTAGTAGAATATTTGATTTCTAAAATACTCTAAAACATTCATTAAAAATCTTTATCAATCCAAGCTTCAACGATTCTATTTTGTTTTAAATGTTTTTAAATTTAATTTGGTTAAAATTGTGAACCCGTAATGCATTTGAAGTTCAAAACGCATGGTATTTATCGTCGATGCAAGTTACTAGTATCCGAATTTCCAAAATTTTATAGACATTAACAAAAATGTCGTCGTTTCGGGCAGGCTTTGCCATATCTGTGATATCTGACTTTATATGGCCGAATATGTAACATAATAGTTTACATATTTTTTGCATTGTATGTAAGAAAACACAAATTATTTCCATCTTTAAAAATTTCATTAAAAAAATTCGACGAAGTCCTTTCACAAAAATATGTGGCTCAAATTTCGCCACTTCTGAAAAAATTGAAATTTACCCCAGATTTTCGTTTTATAATTTGGCATGGAATCATTATTACACATGGTGAGCTTAGTACAACTGCACAATATTCCAAAGTGCAGATTGCACAGTTTTTCAGGCGAACGTCTTAAGTCGTAAATAGAATGACAAGACTAAAATTGCATCTACTAAAAAAATGGTAAAATTACAGTAGAACTCTAAATTGCAAAAATGTAAACTGTTGTGAATATGTATATTTCGCAAGTTTTCTTGAATTACGCGATAAAGCTGTTTAACAAGATGTTGTTCAAATAAGGAACTTAGGTCGAGTAGTGTCCAGTTCCAGTAATTACATTGCAATTGGCTCGACTTCCCTATCGTATTGATTCTCAACTTTTATTTCACTTCGTCGCTTGCCTTCTTTTTACTTAGTGACATTTAAATGAGGCAACTAACGGAGAATGAGACTAAAAAGACTGAGCCGCGTCATGAAACTGCTTCTTTTGTACGAAGAGAGGACATGAGGCTATAACAACATTCCTCGTCTGGAATTCACTATTGGATTCTTCTCGAAACTCGACATCTCTGTAGAAAACAGAAATTCTTGAACTTTGAGAAAGAAGTAGAAGACGAGGAGGTAGAGAAAAAAAAATTCAGTAAAGTACACAGAATCTATTAAAGCTTGGAACGAGTTGGAATTTCTTATTTTTCTTTCCTTTGGGATTCTACAGAGAATCAAGGAAGGAGGAGAGAGATACAGTAAGTAGCCCAGGCTTCCTCTCTAATCAGTGTCTCAATCTTTCCCGATTCTTCATTCCAAATAGTTATAAACTGAGAAATGGAGGCAAGAAGAGAAGATGGACTGAATTCTGTCTCTCCGTAATAAATACATTGGCTAGGAATGCATCATGTACAGTGAACGATCGTCTTCGCCTAGACTCTCTTGATATCTGCAATTCTACCGAGATAAATCCACCTCTGTTAGATTCAGAGGCCGAAATTGACCGTATACTATTGTATATAGTGATACTGTGTCAGAAACGACCGGGCTTGGAAATGGAATTTAATAATTTAATTCGAAAAGTGTCACAAAAATTTGTTCACAGAAAATTTGGTCCTGGAAAATTTGCCCGGAAAATTCACCTCGGAAAATTCAATTCGAATTTTTGTGGAATGATTCGAACTGCGCTTGATGCTTTAGTTTGTTTCTAGTCGACTGGAATGAAATTCTGGACACAAATTCAAAATTTGAAAAAATCCTAATATACTGTATAACAGTAATATAATAATCAATAATAATAATATTTTCTTGTACAAGTGTTGGCTATGCAGAATTTGAATGTTTTAGCTTAAGAATAATTCAGAATTTTTTTGACTCTTTGACCAGATGAGTAGAGCAGGTAGTATATTTCAGGGTTTCAAAACGAGGGTTGTTCCAAAATTCTTTTGGTTCGGACAATGGTTTATAAAATAGGGATGGAACGTGATCTAACCCGATACCTAAATTCATAAATAGTTTGGAATATAGGTTTTGCAATTTTTTGTACTTACGGAAATTTAGATTCTGCAAAGGTTTTTTTTTTTATAAATTCGAGGAAGATCTCAAAACTTTTTAAATTCAGACACAAGGATTAGGCTACCACGGATCGGCATGATATGGTTACCTAACCCATTAAGTAAAACTTGTGCACATTTTAGTGGAATACCGCTATGTTGTTACAATAAATTATATATTCACCGGATCCACAGAACTTTTTGATTACCACTCGTCTTCTAACATAGAGAATTCCGAAAGACCTAG
>JAQFYU010001011.1:0-17095 GCA_034694905.1 Ceratophysella granulata | reverse complement strand
GACGTGTTTATGTACGTCATCTGTGGACATGCCTGAGCCATGGGAAGATGCTTGAGATGATACAGTTTGCTGTGAACTTTGAATCATATGGAGTGACTGGAGACTGGTATGACGTTTCCGGATTTCGGAGTCGGATGCGGAACTGCCCAATCCCTCACATTTGCATTTAGATTGCGTCTCATTCCTGTGGGAGATTTGGATTGAGGTGAATCCCGTTTGAAGCTATGCAATTGAATGGCCCACGCCCTTCTCGAACGGAGACGACAACGACAAAGTGAAACAAATTGGAGTGGGACATGGACAGAAGCTCCGAGTCCGTGACGGAGTTTCCAATCCGACTCACTCTTCTACACACAATACACAATTACCTACCGTTAGCCACATTGTGTCACATCACGAATGTTCTCTACCGTACTTCTGCACATGCAAAGTGCGTCCACCACCTGAAGCCTGAACAAAGAGGATTAATTGTGACTGATCTGAGACAGATTTCACTCCCTCGTGCAAGTACGGCCTAACTTGCACTTGGCGGTTTCCGTGGTGGACTTCTACTTCCAAATCCACTATCTTTGGGACTTTGGAATAGGAAACATTGAAGATAGTCATCTCAGATCAGTCTCCGCTCGGCTCCGAGCAGCAACTCATCTTCGCAACTTCCTTGAATTTTCCACCAGAATTGGAATTACGACTTCTATTTCAGTCCATAACTTTAACTTTTCGGTTTGGAATGAAGCTGAGAATAGTTGGGCTGCTGATCTGCTCCTGCGTGATCGGCCATTTGGAAGTGGGTGCAGAGGCCCTGTTTCCCAATTGGGCAGCGGCCTGTCTCTATCGTCAGAGAGACTTCAGGCTAATCGCCAAAGGCTTGAACGATGCTCTCAACTTTCTCGACTCTCAGACCGGAAGCTTGGTCCTGGATGCAGCTGTTGGAACTCGAATTCTGGAAGGTTCAACTTACACAAATTGCCCAAGAGATGCATTGCTTTCCAATTTCCAATAGCCATACATGTCTTGAGTGTAAAAGTGACTGTCTTGTTTATCAGGTCAACTCCAAGTGCTGCTGGGCTCCAATCTGAACATTCCAAGTCCAATTCTCAAGTTTCTGCGAAGAACGCTGAGGAAGTCGGGCAGGATCAGTGGAAACATTATTGAGAACATCAGGATGGATCCCAAGATTTCGGACCAAGTGAAGATGAGTAAGTACAACTTGAACACCTTATGGAATATGTGACCAACTTGCGGATTTGTGTTCTTTCTACCTTTCTAGACACTCTGCCCTGGGTCACATCCTCCCACCTTTGGAATATTCCAAGGATTCAGACCTGGACTAGGTTGACGGAATCGAACGCTCCAGCTTCCGCCAATGAGACAAGGGAGGTGATGAACGAGGAGGTGTCGGATGCTTGCATTGGACAACTTTTCCAAGAATGTCAAGTGTCTCCATCTTGCCAGGACGTGTTCCTCCGACGACCGCACACGCTCTACTCTCTCACGCATCAGGCCATATTCATGATCATCACCAAACAGGTGTGTCCGTGTCCAGTTCATATTATTCAAGAGACAAAACATTTGCATGAGTTAACATTAACTTGAAATTCGTTCAGCTCGAGTGCAATAACGTTCCAGAATTTCGGAGCAAGTTTCCTAGTCAAGACTCGAGTCAATTCCACGGATCTATTTGCTCCAAAATCCTGATGGAGGCCAATGCTATTTCTGAACAGGACTTTCCCCAAAAATTACGAGACTTGTTCGTGGAACAAGGTAGGTACACAGCTATTCCAAATTCCAACTATGTACATTCCCTCCGTATTTCAGAACCACACATTGAATCTTCATTTGGTTATTGACAGTGGCAGTATGCAGTTTGGCGGGTTACCAGGATTTCCTGAAGCCGGAGTGGATGTACGAAATTCTATTCTGGGAAAAGACGCTGTCCACCAACTCAGCTTGCTTCACGTCTTCGGACTCGGATGACGAGTCGACGGAGGAGAAGAACGTTTATGAACAACAGGACCAAATCCCGAGACATCGACGGAAGAGATCCGACGTTCTGATTGACATGGGCACGGAGGCGCAAGCCCAATGTTCAGCTCACTTCACAGCTGTGAGTATTGCTGCTCTGGCTCTTCATCTCCGCTATCTTCTGGAGACGTGTCTGGTCTAATCCGGCATTCCAGCTACGACTACAAGTTTTAATTAGTCTAAGAACATTATGTGAAATTGTTTGTGTTATTGTTTCAATTTATTTTCAAATAGTCAAATACAAAAATGAGCAGTGGCAGAACACGAACAATTTGACTCACTTCGTCACAATGATTCAGAATTTGAGTTTGAGTTGACCAATGAGAAAGGTTTCAGCAGACTCCCCACGACTGCTCTTGGGCTTGAACCGTGAGACCGTCTTGTACAACTGATTCATCATCCTCTCCAGGTTCTTGAGTTCTGAGCCGTCCCAAACTTTGGCCACGAAGTGACTGCCCGGTCTGGCCTCCTCATGAGCGAACTGGACACAGGACTGGACAAGGCGTACAATTTGGGAATGATCCAATGAACCCATTCCAGAAGCATTCGGAGCCATGTCAGAAAGGACGAGCTGGATGTATTGAGGTCTGCCATCCAAGGTCAGGTAGGCGTTTTCCTGCTTGGTCTCCTGCGACACTGTTTCCTGGATCTTGAGTCGAGTGGCAGGATCGGTGAAGTCGGAGCCCGGAAGTAGAATAGCTCCGTCAAGTGGCTCAATGGGGAGCAGGTCAAGTGCCACCACCTTCCCCACTCTTTTCGCGGGATCTGAAAGTAGTGACCAAATGGTTTCAGCATATTGGGGAAGATAACATACAAATACCAGTTTCGGGTCCCAATCCATAACAGTTAGTGAGTTAGTAGGTCATAGTCATAATTCACCTTGAGCAAGGCTGTTGATCTTTTGAACGATCACTTGTGTCCAGGCACCAGGTGCAGCTCCGCACTCGACCACTGTCATGCCAGGATGGAGCAGTCTGAACTTGTCGTCGATCTCAATCAGCTTGAATGCACTTCGGGCTCTAACGTGCAAACGCATTCATGCATAGAGAATAGAAACTTGCATGTATTGTTTGTGTCTGTATGACATGAAGCACACAAAAGCATTGTAGAACTTATACCAAGACTGACCTGTAGTTGAGCTCCTTGGCCTTCTTGACATATGGATCCTTCAGGTGACGAATGAGCCACTCCTGTGAACCCTTGCTCTTTCCCTTCAAATTCGTGGGTACATTTTTCTCACTTGTCCCACTGGACATGTGGAACTGTCCCAGTCCCAACTGCTGCGTCCCAGGAATATTACGCAGAGAGCACAGCAGTGGCCTCATATTCAAGTTCCTGATAATATGTAGAAACACACAACACAAAAATTAGTTCCGATTTATTAATTGTAGTTCGCTGGAACAATGTATGAAGGCGTTAAGAACACAATTTCGAACCCCACAACACAACATTGTGCCTTTTGTGAAGTGAATAGGGATGGATGGAGATGGAAATGGAGACGCGATGACGCGAACGCGACACGCTATCTTTATCTTCATCCCTCATCCCTCAATCAGACTGTTCTCTCATCATGGCATGTGCTTTGGTTATTTCTTATTGTTCTAAACAGTTGTGTTGAACGCTTCTTGAAGATTGAATTAGAGAAGGCTTTGTTTGTGTTTTTGGGAGGACTTTGGTATAAACTCCGTCAGACCCACCTGCTGTGTTGAAGAAGCATCTTTCACAGTCCTTAAATTATCCCGTCAGATGACGCTGGACATCTCTTCTTCTACTACTGCTTTTGTCCACACACACACACACACACACACGCAACTTCGACTTCCCAGGAAAACCTTCCTTGTCTTGTCTGGGTGTTGTTGTTGAAAGAGTGACTTTGAGATTTTGTAGAAAACCCTCGGTAATCAAATCAGCCAGTCGTCGTCGTCAGCTGGATTGTAGTAGTTAGTGATAGTGACATGTGAAGGACAGATACTAAATAGTTCACTGATCTTGGGCCTTGGATGCGAGAGAAAATGGAGATCTTGGTGGTAAGTACTTCTGAATAATCGAAACAAATCACACTACTTTTTCTCTAAACAAACTTGAAACTGGAAGTCGAAATTTCAAATCTTCACACTCGCAGCAAGCAGCTCGCCTCGCAGTAGTGCTCTGTTTTGTGAGTGTTGCGGATGCATGTCACATGTGCACATGCTTTGTCTATGTATGTGAAGGGACGGACGGAAGGAAGTGACCGCATTCAGTAAATGCCAGTATGCTGCGTTACTGCAATTCTCAAAGTTTCTGAATTACAAATTATGAATGATATGTATGATACAAATATGATATCCATATTCGGTATTGAGAAGGATTACTCGTCTCCGTAATTATGCTTTATTTTTGGAAGAACGTTTCACATCATGTGAATGAAACATGTGACATGTTGTGAATCACATGTAAGTAACGTATTAAATAGTAACGGGACGCCTACCAACAAAGAACGAAATAACAACTGAAACATCGCATCGCGTTACAATATTTTTAATTTTGAATACACTGAAGCAGAAACAAAAGTATAAATACAAAGAATGGGGAATTCCTAAAACAACGCTTAGACAACAAAATAACGTGTGATGTGAGGATTTTCTCGTAACAGAATTAGTACGCGTCAAGTCAATTTTTGATTATTGCGAAATCCGATGTTTTAAATGCTGAGTGAGACGCGAACTACATAGAACTCGGTTCTCTGTTCCGTCGTTCCAAACAAAAATTCATAATTTACGCAATTACGTATTGTATTTTGTATTGTGTTGCATTTATTAACCCTGTAACCAGATTTTGTAGAACTATTTCACACGTTTTACGTTTTCTATTAAATCGTTCGTGTTGATGCATCGATTCATGATTCATGATGACTCATGACGCATGATCCTGTTGGAATTGGATTGGAACTTGGAACTATGTATTCTTATTAATAATTAATAATTAATAAGAAGATCAGTTGGCTGACAAACGCGAAGTACTATGTATAATCTATTGTGATAATGTGATGTGTGAAGTTGATTTGTAGTGAAAGTTTTAAATCTTTGTATTTTGTATCTTCATTCATAGTCGTACCCAATTTATTTTATTTGTTTTTCCAGAACGAAGAATTGCTGAAGGACAAGTTGACACCTTGTCGCGAAGTATGTCCTCTTTTGTTGGATGTGTTCACGTGGAGACAGGATGTCTATCCTGGAATCATTGGAGGAGTGATCACTCTCTTATTCGCGTAAGTTGTGGAAACAATATTTTTTTTAAAACACATCGTTATGTCTTCGACGGTCTTCAATCGAGTAAGTACTGTCGACCAGGACCGGACCGGAACTCTTGTCGTATGCAATCTACTTTTGACATACGACATAATTGGAATACTGCAATACAATTTAACGTAAAAATCCAATTAATCATATCAATTCAAGGTAAATTGAATCGATATGATTCAGATTTGCATGGTTCCTTTTACGACCCAGATTGATTTGGTATCTCGACCCATCGGTGCTGAGCACGCTGTCCTTCATTGGTCTCATCATTACGGGAACGGACTTCCTGTTTCCACTTATAACCAAGTCCGTGAGCAATGGGGATGAGTGGAGTGCGGAGAAGGAGCGGAAATTCTCTGTCTTTGTCAACCGAATCGCTTATTACAGTGTGCAGGTTTGGAACACGCATGTGACATTGGATGAGTGGAAGAAGGACAAGCCCAATATCGTAAGCGAGCTTTAACATTCTCAATTTCCTCACTCATATTCCTTCATTTACCCAATTTAATTGTGGATGTTTGTGGGTTCTCAGTACACGTCCTGTGTCGTCTTCTCGTTGATGTTTCTGGCTTGGATAGGAAACGCCATCAACAACCTCCTGCTTGCCTACTTCTTGGGTAAGAACTTAAGACACAGACACCTTTACTCTACATCCAACATCCAAGCAAATTCAAAAAAATTGTGTGAATTTGGAATTTTACAGTTCTGTTCCTGGCACTCCTTCCGGGTCTTCTCCACCGCCGAATTCTTCAGACCTACTTGTCAAAAGCCACGCTCCAAGTGGCTACGTTACTGGGGATCAAGACGAAGAAGAATTGAGACTAGCCTTCGCGTCCTTCTCTTTCGTAGTAGATTCAAGGTTGTCGGTATGCCTGTTTCCAACTATTCCTAACTTCCTCACTTCTCAGACGACCGTCGCTCACTTGAAGTACTTCTATTTCCTCTTAGGACCAGCAGCCTTTCTGAAATTCTAGTTCTATTAAGTCTCAGCTCACATCGCCACTTACTCATAGTCACTAACGCGATAAGTATTGTTTCACCCTTGGTTTAGATCCTTGAATGTTTCCTTATCAAATGGTTTTGGTCTGTTTCAATACTCGTTTTCTATCATTGCCCATATATTTTGGTTGTGACCTTCGGTAGGTAGGATGCTAGCTTCTAACAGTGTTAATTAAAAACGAAGGGACTACGAAACTGAAAAATGTGCATCGTGCATCTGGAAGATCTAGGTATTATCATAGACATATGAACATGTGTGTTAGCTATACCTATATATGTTTATATGTCTATGGGTATTATTGTATACAATTATACAATACACAGGAACTAATTTCTCATGTATGTGTGTTCGATGGAGTGCTTCCAAGCACCCTGTATATCTATTGTATTAAACTTCTTGCTAGTTCCTGCCTATAAATTACTTTCCTAAATCTGACTTGTGCAGACTTACAAATTGGGATTGGGTATTGCCCAAAATGTTTAATTAATTGGTAATAACGATATTAATGTGTGAAAATGGATGGTTCGAGAATAATTTTATGAGTAGACGAATTGTGTTCTAGTATTTCATAGTTTAGCCGAGCCGTATCAGGGGAAGATTGTTCCCAAAACTCCTATTGTGCTTCTTCTTTCTGACTTCTGACACATGGAACGTTGTAGCAAAGCGTATATTGTACATCCCTCGCATATGTCATTTTGGTGAGAAGAAGCGCAATACTTCCCTCTTGGGGGTGTTCAGATGGAAAGTGTGGATGGATATGGATACATAGACGTAGACAAAGTACTTAATAAAGTGAATAGTTGAGTTCTTATTCTGTATTGCGTTCGAGTTGTGTAAGCTTGCGGTAGATAAAATACTGTGTGGTGATTGTGAAAGACGGATTAGACTTTGGCAGCGGAGACATGGTGGTGCTTGGGGTCAAAGTGGCTGCCCTGTCCTGTTTTCAGACTGAAGTCACAGGGGAGACGTGGGATGCAGGCGGAGTACTTCGGTAGAACGCCTGTGCGACGGTAGTCTCGTCGGTCTAGCCAGACTTTGAATAGGACGAGCAGAATGAGGAACACTTCCACCCCAATCAGAATGTACCACTGGACCTCGCTCTGCTCCGTCTCCACATGGCAGACTTGGTCGTACCGCAGGTCCAGCAACTACACCAACAAATACATCAGGTCAGCCTCGTCATAATGTTGTTCCATAAATATATTTGTTTTAGAATAAGAGTGAAGCTGACTTACGGACACAAGTGGACTTCTGCAGGAAATAGTCTTCCAGTCTTTGATAATGTTCTCGTGCTCAACCAGCTTGGGCTTAAATAGAAAAAGAAATGTGAAACTTGGACTACGTGAATCCCAGGATTTGCGCTGTCCTTTGAAGTACTTACCTTGAGCTTCGTCACTGTTTCACAGTCGCAGTTGATCATGTTGCTTCCCAACGCAATGTTGTTGATACGCTGACCATTGTTGTTGACGAACATGGCTTCTATCACTTGATCCGTCAGCTGGACACGGGAGAAAGAAGAAATTCGATTGACAACTGACAAGTTATTAAAATATCTTAAAGTTATCTTTAAGAGTTATTCTCGGTTCAATGCAACAAAGCAAGAATTGTGGGTACCTGGTAGATGTGATTCTGCTTGAGCTGGAGGTTCTGGACTCTGTGGAAGAAGGAGGAGTTAACGAGTGGAGCAATGTCCTGAACCTGGTTTTGGTTCAGGTTGAGCGTGTGAAGATTGGCGTAGTTGGGATGAAGAGATAATGGACTCAGGTCCCAGATCTGGTTTCCCTCTATGGCGAGGAGGACCGTGAACTTGGAAATGGGTGGGAGCTCGGTCAGGTTCTTGTGGGAACAGTCAGCGCGGAGCGTGAAGGACACCAGTTCGCTCAGAACAGGAAATTCCTTGCTGGGGAACTTCCCGTTCCCGATCGTCGTGAAAAGGTCACACTCACAAGGAGTCTTGTTGCACTCTTCCAGCCCTTTCTGTACAAGAAACAGAGATTAGGAGTGCTGGAGGGAGGAAGAGCCTGGAAAAACTCACCTGTCGAATGTCCACTGCACTCTGGAAACTCATTTGACCAAAGGCCTTCACATCCGCTTCACAAATGGCCTGCTCGAAATTCTGGAACACGTTCTGGTTCTCTCGTTGGGAAAACCAATTTGAAAACCTGCTTCCGATCACCCATTTGCAACGGAACGGGTTCTCTGTTGATTGGAAAAAGTGAAGCGTTACACTAAACGGATCCAAGATCCAATCAATATTCCAAGAAATAGATATTAGCTGGTCTTACGAATGACGTTGAGATGCTTAAGGTTGAGACTGAAAGTGTTGTTAGGGAGGGCAGAGAGGTTGTTGTGTGACAAGTCAAGGTGGGTGAGTGAGTGGGGTTGGGTGGCGAAGGTGGAAAGGTGAATGTGGGTGAGGCGGTTGTGGGACAGGTCCAGACTCTGGAGTCCTTGTGGCACAGGCCCTGTCAGGTTCCTCACTTCCGCCTCATGCACACTCAGGTTACGGAGAGAAGGGAAGACAATGAAGTCTTGAAGTCTCAGCACCGGGATCCGACTTGACACGATCTGGATGGACTCTACACGCCAGATCTACAGATAACACAGTTTACAGTTAGTTCTCCAGTATAGTACATTTAAACCTTGGCATGCAATCCATTTCCGGTCTCACAGTTCACAACACAGGATGACATGACGGTATGGCTCGAATATATAGTGCATAAGAGTCACATCACAGATTTTTGATAATGCACTCATGTCTGAGGTGAGGCCAGTTGTTTTCGAAACTCTTGCTGCAGCGAAAATTTCTATCCTATGCATAGTCTCCCAATCATTCTAAGAATGAAGTTTGTGTGGCTTGGGGCTTTTTTTTGTTTGGAAGAATCTGGAGCTGACATGAGAACTTTCACCTGATGACTCTGATAAGTGAAAAGCAGTGTTGAGGAAAGTGTCTGCAAGAAAGGTTCTCAACTTTTTCCTACAGACTGTGGAAAGTTGAGCAGGGTTGCGGATTGTGAATTCTGTTTCGAAATGGATATCTTGATGTTCATCTGATCTGCCCCTGCTCTGATTCAACATACTTAAACAACCCTGATCTCAGTGCGAGATTGGAATCCGCAATCCGCTTCTACTACAGTCAAAACATGTAAGTATCTCAAAACGCGAGTCATTCTGAGTAATCTTTAACCAGAATCCTGAATTCTGAACATCCATGAATTGTGAGGGTGGATTTTGTTCTTTTCTTACATGTTTGGGTACGAATGAGAGTAGGAGGTGAGTGAGATTATTGGCCGGAAGGGATGAAGTTGTGTTGAGGTGGATGTTGGAGCAGTTGAGCTGGGACAAGACCTCGTCCCACACACAGACCGGACCTCCAGCGACCACGCAGCCCAGGAGAAGTAACTGTGTGGACCAGACCAGAAACAACCCTCGCTCCCTCCGTCCCATCACCCAAACTTTCTCCACTTTCACTCTTCCTTCCCTCATCTCCAATTCTCCAGGAATCACCCTTTTACTTCAAAACACCCCCGTCAGCTCAAACATTCTCACCGTCCGGTCCATACACTGTAATATAACAAAAATTCAGATTCAAGTAAAGATCAACATGAAATGCTAACTGAAAATGTTTCATCAGTTGTCATCTGCTTTGGAGATGAATGAGATGAATATGTGGGTGGATTTGTGTTTCTGGTCACATGAGAAGGAAGATTTGATTGTGGAGGAGGAAAGTGGGTCCAGAGGCAGCAGAAAGTGAAAGTAGTCCTTTGTGGGCAGAAGTTGAGGAAGCAGGGCTACTTGTTGGAGTCTGGAGTGAGTCATGTGTGAGAAGCAACTGGTGTGTGAGCCGGAAGGGAGAAGGAAGGAAGGAGAGCATGAAAGGAAACGGAGATGAAAGGACAAATTCCGTTTGGAAACTTTCTGCTCATCCGATCTCCTTCTCTCACTCAGACTAAATGCACACTTTTGTCCCTGGAACTCCTCACAATTCAAACAAGACTTCAGCGAATTTCCCCACTCTTCAACTTCAACAGAGCCAACCGAGCGAGAAAATAGAAAACCGTCCATCTTAAACTTCAAAGCGGGCACAATTCATACCGCCTACTTCCTACTTCGTCACATATCTATAGTATTACGGTTCATGGGAGTGAACCAAGGTCAGACATCCTGTATCCTGTCAGTTCCCTCCTTGCCATTGCCATTGCTCGAGGAATGTCGTGGGCATTGAATGGTATGGTATACCAAAAGAACTGGTTGCTATGGAGTTCGTAGCTGAGGAGGAAATTCTGAAACCTAATAATTTGGAAAGAATAGACTCAATTTCCTTCCACCTTGAATTACCTTCTCCTTGTCACGAACTTGGAGTTTGGAGCTTGGGACGGGGACGGGACTAGTTCTGTTTTCTGTTCAACAGGGAAATATGGAATCGGAAAATGGAAAAATGTCTCTTGATCAGCTGGGAACTTGGATTTTGATTTGGATGTTGGGCACTTAGGTTGATTGACTCCGTGCAAGCTGCTGGATTTGAACTGAGACTGGAGTGCAAGGTTGTACTTGGGAGTGAGCATCAATCCTGTCATGTTGATTCACTTTTGTTTTCCACTGACTGTGGTCATTCTCCGTGGTGGAGAGCAACCGCAGGAAAAGGATGCGGGGAAACAAGGTTGGACTTCTCGCATCAACTGAATTCCCGGAATTGACTAGGCACAATGGATCCTCTCTGGACCACTTCCACTGGTTCAATATATGCTTCTACTGTGATGAGTAAGTTTCCACTGCTTTTGCTGACCTTTCCAATTTCCAGTCCTGGAATTTGACGTTCATCTCAATTCCACAAACCTCACCGCGTTCCACTGACATCTCTACAGACTCAGGCTCTTCAACCCAGTCCTACGGACGAAGCACAACCATACCTCAGACCACAGACCAGACCTAATTGAGTTCCTGCTAAAAATGAAAATGCACCAAGAAATGAAGCAGCAGCGGATCAGATCTTGGTCTTAGGTCATTAATTAGAACCAGAGTCTGGGGAATTAATTAGAGGAGCATCCAGATCTAAGCTCCCGTGACTCCCAATCACCGTCTAAGTCTAGTTTGATAGCGTATACGCAAGGTTTCCTTACAGTTCTGCAGAAATGGTTCTGATCTCTAGCACGAAGGTGACGTGAAGGCGTGTGAGGACAGAGTGGGATTGATGAGTTGGGTCTGCTGAATTAGTGGGTTGAGATTGGAGACGAAGCGTGTCTCTAATTAGTGGACTTGTTGGGACTTGGAACTTGGAGAAAGCTGGTCCGAAGAAGAGGACTTGCATGATCTAAACGACAGACAGACAGACGAGGACAGGAGTGAGCCTCGTGAGCTTCTAATGGGACCGGATGGGTTCATGGTCAATTCCCCCAGCATCCAAGTCACAATGCAACCTGAACATATCAGTCAAGTGTCTCATGCAACTCACCGCACTTACTCCAAAAACGTTTTCTAATTTGTGATTGGACACAAGCCGAAACTGGGTACGGGTATACCACTGAAAGCGTGTTAAGGCAATGCGGGGATTTGTTCGGTGACGAGAGAAGCGTTCCAGTTCTAATTCCAATTATCAGTTCCATCCTCCGCCAGTCAGTTCCAGTCAGGCCAACAACCAACTCATCAGAAAGAGACCAAATGCATTTATTCCTCCTTCCACCTTCCTCTTCTGCACTCAGTCTCTGTTCCATGTTCCATCCATCGACTTGGACGACAAGATACATGTTCACTCCGATTTACATGCATCCATACAGGAACTAATTGAATGAAAAACATTCGAAACACGGATCATTAGTGTGGATTTCCAGGGATTCCAACGAGAGAGAGAGAATTCCACGGAGTGATTCGACGAACGAGCGGCAGTCACTGACAATCAGTATGGAGTTGTTAAAAAACAAACATTCCCCAATTGGACTTGCCGACTAATGAGCAGAGATCAGAGATTCTCACCAGCAGTAGCAACTAGCAACAGTCGGGAAAAGGAATCCCCAATCAGTATCTCCATCTCCACTTCAAAGCTTTCGTGATTACAGATTTCACTCAGTTCTATTGTTCTTCCTCCCAAAAAAGGTGATCAGAGATTTGTTAAGGCAATTCGTCTAACTTGTCACAACATGTGACATTCAACATTTTCCAAATAGACTGGCCGCACTGTTTCAAACGAGATCTTCCGTGTCAACTGCATTTGCCCAATGGTAAACCCGAGTGATGCCTTTGGATACTGCAATTCTGCTTTTCGGGAAATGCCAGATGATCGAACATTTTTGACTTATAATTAAGAAATGCACATTGACATCGTTTAGAAAGTCCCCATTGCAGTCAGAGCATTGATTCAACTCATTTGAAAAACTAGTATTGGGCCGAATACCTTGACTACGAGTCCAATATTCGGTCAATGGCGGAAAACCTCACTATCCGCCTTCGAATACAGTATTCGGGGCCTCCCTAGTTCAGTATGAATGTTCTGAGAAACCTGGTACCCGATAATTCGTTTCTTGTTTGTATAGATCACCCCTTCTGAAGAGGGTCCACCAGGTGAAGTGAGATGTGAGTGGTTCTGATTCAGTTTCCACTCAATGGGAAACCTGTGGAAGCCCAACTCTCTCTTGGATCGGGTGAAAGGAAACACAATGGCTTTCTCCTTCATTCTCCAAACGGGTTTCCTCTGCTTCATTCTCTATCTCGATCTCAATCTTCCCGTTTCTAGCCTCGTCTCAAGCCAACAAGTAGGACCAGTTCATTTCATACGGGAGCTACAGGTAGCTCCTACTTCCTACTCGTCTACATATGGAGGACAACTACATACATTAATGTGAGTAGACAGGAAGAGCAGAATGGGAAGAGAGGCTTATGTTCGGCTGAGGAACCGAGTTGAGAAGCAGGATGCGGAAAGGCTTGAATAGGACTCAACTCGAGCACTTCTAATCCCATTCTGAATTTATGATGAAGGAAAAATAAGGGAACAGCTCAACCCTGGAACTAGACTAGACACAGCTTAGTCGAGCATTACCAGGCGCTCAGCTAAAAGCTCAAGTTGGACAAGACGTGCATGTCATGTCGCCCCCATCACAGTCACATACTTGAGTTGACCAAGCGTACTCAGTATCAGTACTCATCTGTACGTACATAAGTGGAATGCTCGCGGAAGGAATGCAAAGTTCTGGCTGGATTTTGTTCTGCAGATCTACAGTCAGTCTAACGAGATCTTGAGTATGTCCATTATGGAGCATTACGGATCATTCTGTAGTTCCTATGAAAACAATGGGTGTAGTTGTACATAGTTCCACCAAGAAACAAGGATATTCGTGTGGATCTGTCCTCCCAGCACGTTCCCATTTTACGACTCCTGTCAAGGCTCAGCTCGAGACTGCCAGAAGATCCGTGGCATGGTTCGGAGTGTGAAGATGTGGGATGAAGAAAAGCGAGAACGAACCGACTAATCCCACTCAGTCCCTGTCCATGTGTTCCTTCTGGAGAAAGGTAAAGGAGCTGGAGGCCTTTTTATCAGCTGAAACCAGTGGAACAGCTTCTGGAGTCATGATCCAGAGCTTTGGTTCTGGAAATGGGATGAGACATCCATCTCGCTTCTCACTTCAAACTGTCTGTCTCGGGAAGCCAAATCTGCCTTAGGCAGCTCACATCAAATCGCATTTTGGCATGTCTGGAGAAGAATTTCAAAATTGTCACTGAATTAGACAAAAGGATATCCTGGACCAAGCCAACAATTCCACTGGTTCATCGTTCAACGTATTTCCCAATACTTGCGAATTGAAAACGGGCGTTACGTGATAGTCATGTTGCGGATTCGGATGCTTTTGGCGAACGAGCACATTGAGCAACTTAGTCATTAGGCTGGAACTGGGTGGGTGGGTTCCCCTATCAAAGTCCCATCAAGCGAAATGAGCCTCGTCTCGTTCTCGTTTGAAAAATGAGATTTAGAAGTTTAGTCGACTCAGTTCCACACAAATGAACCGTATGGTATCATCAGCATTAAGCAGTGAAAGGATTCAACCCAGCCAGCAGTCTGCTCAGCCCTCAGCCCTTCTGGTCCAAGAGGTTCTCATGAGCGCTAATGAAGAGGGAGGAGGAATGTCTGAGCATCTCAACTCTCTTCCCTTGTCTAAACTTTAAATTGAAGTTCCAAATTAGATTTTGAGGAGGGAATAGGCGTGAAAGTTGGATGCTTGGCTTCAATACAGAATACATTCTGTATGGAGAAGACGACGTAATAATAGGACTACATAGTAGATAGTGTCCTTTCATGAGAGAGACCGACGAGGCTGATGGGCTACTTGAGACTTCAAAGGAACTAGGATATACATAGAGCCGAAGAAGCCGCTTCCTAAGTTCCTCTTCTAGAAGGGCTCGTGAGCAGAATAGGAGATACTAGTTACAAAGGACCGCCTTGCCCAAATATCATGCTCATTTGGTTTGAAGAAGTGGGACATTGGGTTATGGGACCGTTAGCCAATCGGCTCGTTTACTCCTGTAGCGGGCCTATTGGGTCCCATTAAAAACCGCAATATGAAATAGCGCTACATAAAAACCGCATAACTCAAGTTGCAACATAAAAAGTACATCTCAAAAAGACCGCAACAACTAAAACCGCAACACAAAAAATACGCACATTCTTATAATTCTACAAAATAGAAAATCAAAAATGCAAGGATATTGGTGGACTTTAAACATCATACTTTTGTTGTTATTACCGTTATATCCGAGTTACAAAATTACACTATGTACAATACAATCCATAACATGAAATCAAATTGAAAACCTTTAGCTTACTCTCTGTTACTTATACTGAGAACGAGACCTCACTCAGGAAAATTTGACGTTTTTAATCATTGAAATTAAAGCTCTTATTTTCATATCATTCCGATTTTATTGTTGCTGTTTTATATGCTGCGGTTTTTATGTTGCGTTTTTTATTGTTGCTGTTTTAAATGCGGCGGTTTTTATGTTGCGTTTTTTATTGTTGCTGTTTTACATTCTGCGATTTTTATGTTGCGTTTTTTATTGTTGCTGTTTTATATGCTGCGGTTTTTGTGTTGCGTTTTTTATTGCTGCTGTTTTATATCCTGCGGTTTTTATGTTGCGTTTATTATTGTTGCTGTTTTTAATACTGCGGTTTTTATGTTACTGTTTAAATTCTGCGGTTTTTATATTGCTTTTTTAATGTTGCTGTTTTTACGAGTATGTTGCTGCTTAAACGTTATAGCTTTTATGATGCTGCTTAAATTTTAAGGTTTTTATGTTGTGGTTTTTAATGACGCGGCATTTAGTTTTGCGGTTTTTGTGGGCTTCGACTGCTGTCAACTGAATGCAGCGGCCCGAATCCCAATCTCAGATAATAAATGTCACATAATCATTCTTTTACAATTCAACGGTCGGGCACCACGCGTGCTGCAACTTAATCATCATGTCATGTCATCCAGTATCTAGTTCACATGCGAGTAGTGCCCGTATTATTATTATGAGTACGCCCATATTTCCAATCGCTCCTAAATTCTTCTAAAGTATGTATATGCCCAAGTGGGCGGAGAACTGAAGAGTGATACGAGTACATATGGCTCCATTTGAGTCCTAACTTCCGCATCATCCGCACGAGGAGAGGATCTTAACAGAGTCGATTTCTGGCTTAAATATTGGGAGCAAGTAGTAATAGTTAATTCACTAAAAGTTATATGTAGTTCCTCCTTCCGCCTACTTCCTGTACAGCAGAAGCCGAGGCGAAGACGAGCAGAACGCAGAGATACGAGAGGACTAAACGGATTAGATGGGATCCGACATCCGGAGAACTCCTAATAGCCTCTCAATCCAATTCAGCTCATCATGAAACGGGGACATCAAATGGGCATAAAACCAATTGCGTAGGAATATCATAGGCCACTTGCTCTCCGTGGGCACAGTTGGGCTTCAAATAACTGTCTATCTTCATCTTCTTATTCCTTTCCAATGTCATGTTAAAGCACATTCACATGAAGCTGAATTCATGCGAACTGTGAACATGAACATGCGAGGAATTGGGACTTCATTTGATGCTCATCGACCAAAGCCTCGTACTTTTGTACTTCTATGAACTGATTAAGGAAGAATGGTCTCATCTCATCCACTTGAAATCCGTACAACTGTCAACTTCATGAATAATAAAAATACGTCCAGAAGTTGTGAGTGACGTTGGTGAAAAATGTCAATGTGACTGGGCTTTCACTCGTAACTCCGATATAACGAGTAAAAAAGGTAGGTATGAAGTAGCCGGAACGGGTATGCTGTCTCCTGTTAGTCTGATTACAGGAAGATTGGAACGTCCAGCGTCCTTTCCATCCAAGTAAGCGGATTCTTCTTCCAGTCCTCATCAATCAACACAAGTCCTGAATTTTCCCTAACTCGTCGCATCAACAGCGCTCCCTCGGGCTTCTCTACTCATTAACTCATCTCATCACTCTCCCTGATGAACCAATTACGAGTCCAATCACTCAAATTCAGTCAGATTGAACTATACTCGCATGTTAACACCCTGGACTACTATTGTATTTGTTCCTGGAAGTATACGAATTATGTTCGCTCGACGGAATTTCCGAATCGGAACGGATTCTGCAGTCATTCCAAACAACTTGCAGGGTTTAGTACTTACGTAGCCGCACCATGGAAAGGCATTGGGTGCTGTCGTTTCTTGTTCATCAAATGAATATTAAGGATATTGAGATTGAGTCAGAATGTAGGAGTACCGAGAGCCCCATCACCTTGGACACAATGTCACTCACTATACTAC
>JAQFYU010001010.1:0-17096 GCA_034694905.1 Ceratophysella granulata | reverse complement strand
CAATGAAGTGCAAGTACAAAGTGCGAAACGTGACGCGACGTTATTTTGTATTAATGCGCTTTGGTTTAATTTAATTACCTCAGCTCCAGTACTGAGTGAACAGTATGTATTTAAAAATAGTGAAAGCAATTTTGGTGAAAGTTAGCTTTATTATTCTTGAGCATAATGTTCTTTGTGTTTCTTGTTACGGGCTTTAGTGCCATCTGGACACAGGATTGTTGGGGTTAACGGAGAGCGGAAATATCAAACCTGAGGATTATTAGAAATTTACACGCAGCACGACGCACGAGTCAGTTCTCTTCTCACTTCATTCATATGTCTCACATTCACATTTGACATTCGCTACCAACACTTGTTTTTGTAATCGTCATCTTTTTTGTCCGAGTGACTCGGACTCGGATGAGGGACAACTGACTACAGAAGGACAGACGGACGGCGACCAGTCCATAGATCTGCAGTCGGACCAGGAGCTAAGGGTGACAGATCACGGATCTGGATCGGGAGACACAAGAGCAAGGTGATTGTGGTCACAACTCACAACTTTCATACTTTTGGGATTAGCAGGATTCCAGATTCCAGGTACTACGAGTGTTACATTATGTAGAAGCTTTAAGCGTAATTAAGTTTTACTGGACGCAGGCAGCAGGAGGTGGTAGTGGGCTGATAACTGAGGTGGCTAGTTATACTGACTGCTAATTCTTGTATCTGTCCGTTACACAGGTGACAATTAACAGTGTAACAGCGAACAAAAATGGCACCGACAACCCCAACCAGTGGAGCCACGGCTGCATTAACTAAATTGAAAATCAAACCAGTGGGACGCGTTCCTAAAACAGCTGATGAGGCTTCTGGCAACTGGAATGCCGTAAGTTTTTTACTTTTTACTCTCAGTAAATTGTCTATTGTCAATTGTAGTTGAGGAATCCCATCTAACGTAGATTTATCACTCCTCGGGTCATCAATCGTATTCAAAATCTGTCGACTACTACAAGGGCTTAAATTGTACCTGGAAGGTGATGCTGTGCAAATACAAAGGAACATACACAAGATTGTTTGAGTTACAGGCAAATCATACATTAGTTCAGTTCATTCATGCAGATAGTAAAAGTTGTTTTTATTTGGCTAAATATGGTGAACCGTATTTTTATTACATTCATTTTGGATTGAGTTTCGGGAATATATTTTGTTTTTAGAACGAATTAGAGAATTTATTTGCACTTGCAATGCAAGTATGAAAGGCTGCAAAAAGCATATCCGAGGAGCTGTAAGTGAGATCGCGGAAAATTTTTAAATGTTGGTTCGAGTGTCGGAAAATTCATTCAAGCTTCTGGTCATTGATTGAGCACCATCTGAGGGTCATCAGAAAAATATTTTTAAAAATCTAAGTTTCCGCCTTCAGCGGAATCGGCGGGTGAATCGGTTAAAAACGACTAAATCGGGGTCCCATACACCCCAAAATATTGAAGCCATTTGCCAACGAACCTCGCTGAAATTTGGTATGAATAATCTCAAAGATATTTGCTCGGTCTGTTTTTTGAACTAGGACGCTAGCTTGATTCCCCGATTTTTAAAAAATGTTCAAAATTTGAAAAAAATCAAATATTTTCAAATCAAGCGTGTGACGTGTCCATCGAAAGCTGGTGACTCTCAGTGACCTAGAAAAATAAATTAAAAATTCCCGGATGACTGGACCCGGAAATACCCGGGCTTTTGTTCCCCGAATCCTGGTATTCCGCATGCCCCCGGGTGTCTCTCAGCCGTTTCATATTATATCGTCGTGAGAATTTGCATGTATAATCTTTAACATATTACCTAAACCTCTTTTGAGTTCCACCAGGCTAGGTGTATTCCCCGATTTTAAAAAAAAAATCAAGTTTTTGAAAAGATGACAAATGAATTTAGATATCTAGTTTAATGTAGTTTCGAGTAACGAACTTAATAATATATGGATTTGATGGCACCAAGGACCCTCAGATGGTGCTAAATCAATGACCAGAAGCTTGAATGAATTTTCCGACACTCGAACCAACATTTAAAAATTTTCCGCGATCTCACACAGCTCCTCAACCTTAACCAACGCCTCGTTGGTTAAGGTTGAGGAGCTGTGTGAAAAGTTGTGAATTATGAATCTACTTCAAACATGCAATTCAGCTTGATTCCAGGTTGGCTGCCTGATCCACAGGATAGTTTCAACAATTTCATACATTCTAATTTTAAACTAATATGTATTAATTAATTTTTTCCCTATTCTATTTTGAAACAGCTGAAAGATTTAGTAAAGGACCGCCCTAAGAAGAGATCACCAAAGTACAGAAATCCAGTTCTTTTGAAAACAAATCCACGATCAACACCCAATGCTGGAACAACGGTAACACAGTCCAAGTCTGCAGAAGCGGGACCTTCCAATGCCAATTCCAACTCGCTAGACAAGTTCAACTTCCCGAACTATGACGCAGCAGGGCAGCTTTTGGGTATTCCAATTAGTCCGGCCCTAACTAAACCAACTTGGTGCTTAGCCTTGGATTGTGAGATGGTTGGAGTTGGACCTATGAAGGAAAGCGCATTAGCGAGAGTCTCAGTCGTCAATGAAAATGGAGTATGTCTTCTGGATCGCTTCGTCAAGCCGAAGGCACGAATCACCGACTACCGCACGGCCGTCAGTGGCATCCGGGAAGAGCACATGATTGACGGTAGGCTTAAGTTTAATTCACAATTTTAAAATATAAATTATTGATATTTAGATTTACATGTTTTAAACTTGTACATAATTCCTCCAGCCGATAGCTTCGAGAATGTGACTCGTGAAGTTGCAGCTCTGCTCACGGGACATGTGGTGGTCGGCCATGCTGTGCATCATGACTTCAAAGCCTTGATGTTTACCCACCCTCGAGGGAAAATTCGTGACACATCAATGTCAGTATACCTTGTGTATTTAAAAATTTCTCACTTCTATCAATGATAAATGCTTGCAATAACACTTTATATATTTTTTAAAGTTTCTTTCGGTCAGTATTCAAGAGAACCCCCGCTTTGAAAGCACTTGCACTCAAGTTCCTAAACATTGAGATTCAAACGGGTGAGCATAGCTCGGTAAGTATTTACACAATGTGATAATCCCTATTTGGTATCTCAATACCACGAGAATTACGTAAGAAAGAAAGAATATTATGATCAGCCGACGACTGTGATATCTATTCCAGATCCAGGATGCTCAAGTTACAATGAAGCTCTACCTACTTCACAGAAAGGAGTGGGAGGATAAGCACAATTCAGTACGCCATCGTCGCAGAGGACTACGTTCAAGTGCTACTGCTGCTAACGCTACTGATGCAAATAAGCAACCTGCCTGACGACCTGGTGAAATATATGTATTACATAAAGTACATTCAGACTTAAGACTTCCCAACATTTCACATTACTACATTACACTAGGTTGAAAATCGCGAGAAGTTTTGTAGTATCGAAAATGGATATCATTTGTCTCGTTATGCTACAAAGATATCTCGACATAGTAAGTAGGAATTAGAAATATTTTAAATCTATTAAATAAGCACTTTAATGTTGTTGCTATATAACCCGTTGTTAAGCTATATTCGTGTACTCTATTAACTACATATATACACAGCTTGTTGTCAGCACAGGTACAGGTTTAATATAATTCGGTATGAATAGGGGACTGAAGTGAAGAATTGAGACGAGAAACTAGAATGGGCTTTCATGTACTCTCCGTTCCAAAACAGTAGACTAGTTTTATTAGTTTGTAACCTTTCTTTCCGTGGAAGTCTGAATAAAGAATTAGCAAAAAAAAAAAAACAAAAAAAAAAAACAGTAGACACCTCGTTGTCGGTTGAGAAATGGGGATAGCGTCACATACACAGGTTCGTAACAGCGGCATGAGAAAACGCGCATGTGTAAAAGTATGTTACAGAGCAGGCCCGTGTTTTATGAAGCCGCTCTTACGAACCTGTGTATGTGACGCTATCCCCATTTCTCAACCGAAAACGAGGTGTCTACTGTTTTGGAATGGAGAGTAGTTCTGTATCCTCGATCTCGAGAGGAGAGGAGAGAGGAGAGCAAACGTGAAAGCGAGTTTATGATATGATTACACTTACACTAGCGAAATAAATCAAGGCAGACTGCAAACTGCAAACAAGCCTGCTTGGAATGTTGGAACTACTTGAATATTTCTTCAAGCGTGTATTGCATCTGAACATTCATGCTCAATTTTATTAACTTCTGATTGAAGTTCAAAATAAAAACTTTCTCGACACTCGAGTTGCGGCGGCGTAGCGAGGTATGACTTTCAAGGCTCAAGGCTTTGAGTTGACAACCCACTGGAAGTGACCACAATTCGCATTCGGATCCGTGACTTTCCCGTCTCCTCTCGAACACGACCAAAACTTTCGTCCAAGATTCGGTCCCTTCTTCTTCGTCAACCGAAGAGTGCACGGCTCTTTGTGACCTGCACAATGAGGAACTTCAGGTGCTTTCATGAGTTGCTTCCAGGCTAAGGCCGCAGTAGTTTTGCTCTTGTTTACTTCGTATTCGTATTCGACTAAAGCTGAGTTTGTGTTTGAGGAAATTGTTGACGGGCCTTCGACAAATGACCCTTGTTCGAGTTCAATTTTAATATCTTGGCAAAATTCACTTTCGGTTGTCCTCTGAATTTGAGTAGCTCCACATTCAGAGCTTCCTTGATCATCAACGTTTGTTGGGTCCGCTTCTGCTTTGGGTTTTTTAATAATAAAATGAGCGAGATTCAGTTGTTTTTCTTTAGTGATACTTGTACTTGTACGCTTCTTGGGTTTCAGTTGACCTTTTTTGAATTGTGCTGTCTTTTTTACGGAATTCAAAACTGGAGATGACTGAGGCTTATTAAATGACGGGGCGGTTTGACGAGAGAAGAAGTCTTTTAGGCTCTTTTGCTTCCCACTAAACTCTGGATACCACTTTGTGGACAGCGGAGGGTGTTTTGTTGAATTCTGAATAACGAGCGAGTGAAACGTAGCTGAGACTGGGCAGTGATCGCTTCCGGTAATTTCTGGATGAATTTGAGCATCGTCCAAAAAATTTATTAGCTGGCTGTCAGCTAGTATGTAGTCGATACGAGAACCGTAATTATTTTGACGTGCATTCGTACGAGACGTCCAGCAAGTGAATGCGTTTTCTTGAGTAGAATGCAATCTTCTGAACGTGTCATGGAAGCCAAGAAGACCAGGCAATAATAAGTCATCTAACCAACGATGAAAGCGGTTGCGTGGCATCTAGAATATCAGAACAGTGTTAAATTCAATATTAATCTTGTCTGAAGCCGAGATTAGGTTATTAAAATAAAGTAAACAACAACACATCAAATGAATTTTGTATTGGAGTCGCGTAAAAATCACCTTCTGTCCTCGAACCAGCTTTTGAACGCTTGCCCTAGCCAAAACCAAAGTTAGGCGCGTATTCAACAAGTGGCTTGAGGATGATTAACCTAACTCAAATCTAATAGGAGTAGAAGAGTGTTTGTATGTAATGTAGTCACAACATAACAGCCATACCATAACAAAATTATGATTTTCTCAAAATTGAGAGAGCGACAACAAAACACGTGCCTTTTCGTTAGGATTGAAGATTGCAAATAAATTGTGGTACTAAACCTACTGTATCTCCTCCTTCAGCGACGTCAATTGCATTATGTGATACATTGAGATCTCCAACTATCAGAACAAAGGAACCACTCCGAACGAGTTCCTGGGCTCTCACAGAAATGAGATGGTGAAATAGGTACTTGGTCTCTTCATTATTTACTGTGTCAGCTGGATCATCTCTTAACCTTGGACAGTATACATTTATGACAGTCAGTAGCTGGATTTTGTCGTCACGGTTTGGAACCTGTGAAGTCAAGTAAAATATATTAAATTCTTAGGTTTTGTACTATCTGCACAATGTCAACCACACGAAGTTGCTTAAAACGGCTAAGAGTTTATTCTGTGTAATAAAGTACAAATTCACCTTCACCGTATACTGAGTAACAACTGCACGACCTTCTGAGTCACACTGCTTGGCAAGCGGTCTCTCGCTCTCGCTAAGTTCCAGTGTATCATAGTACGAACTGATTCTATCATCTTTTGAAGCTGGATTTGGCAGTAATCCGCTTAATCCATCTTCCGCCTTGACAGGAGTGGAGTTCTTGTGACAGTAGGTTGCAACTCCTAAGCAAAATACACGTAAATGTAAATTGTAAGTAAATATAAATTGACGCGTAATTTGATTTGCGATTCACCATTCACCATGAATTACATATAACGCCATTTTGGATTCCTCGAATTCCGACTGTGCTCTAGAAGATCTACTTGATCTTGGGACAACGATCTTGTTCAGCTGGACCTCTAACGTATACGTCTACTCATTCCAAATCCTACCCAGCTCAATGTACTCGCGTTTACATCGCGGGGCAAGGGAGAATTCATAGCGAACAATTCATATAGGCTGCAGCAGTACATAGTGAATGAGGGACAATTCTTAGACGGTTCTAAACAAATTCATGGATGCATTATGCATCTTGTTCCAACGTTTAATGCTAATCAGGACAACGCCAGATAGTCTTAGTACCAAATGCCGCAACCCCCAACCGATTGAACTTCAGAAGGGTTTGAAGTCATCAAACAGTACATTGTACTTGCAAAGTATTCAACTTCAACTCAGTAGTAAATGTCCGACTCCGCCTCGACATACCTGAATATCCTGCCCGCCTGGTGCTGAACGAGAAGAATGACGAACCTCCGTCAATATGTGCAGTAGCTTCGTCGAGCTGATCTCCTGTTATAATAAATAAGACAACACAATATTGGGAACTATGTAAATATAAAGCAGACCTAGATGTAAACTACATTATGCAGATGACTGTGACTGATCATAATAATTTGTAGCGTGCCTCACTTTAGTGTGTACTGAATTACAGAATTACTGAGTTAAGTAATTATTTCTAAGTCCAAGTTCAAGTATTCCGTTCCATCGTGAATCATTGTTAAGTTAATACATCTAACATGTTTAAAAAAATCGTTGGGCACATTATATTTTTATGTATGAATTGGGGTGGATTGGACCGAAGGGAACCTACACCGTATGACTTATGACCCGTGACCTTTACGAAAAAATGACCCTAACAAAAGTTGTTGTACTCATCGAGATGAACAACTTTTGTCTAAAAAAATTCTGTAGAGTGCTTGGTTCAGGTCACAGGTCATGTTAAAGTTGTCCACCTTCGAATCGACCTGTGACCTGAACCAAGCACTCTGCAGAAAAATTGTTTAGACAAAAGTTGTTCATCTCGACGAGTACAACAACTTTTGTTAGAGTCATTTTTTCGTAAAGGTCACGGGTCATAAGGTTCCCTGCTAGCCTACCTCAACAAGAATTAGAAATTTTTCGTGCGGGCCCTTCGGTACAATCCACCCATGAATTGGAATCGGTCTTATTACTCACTTGAGATTTTTGTTTCCTGTACAGCCAGAATGTCACATTTCAAATTACTTATAACTTCTGACATATTGAGTGTTCGGATCCCATTAATATTCCACGAGTAGATTGAAAATCCCTTTGGTAAGTCAAGTGAGTTTTCAACTTCAGCCATTTTCCTTGCTTGGATGACTCACAGACGTCGACGTCTGATTTATTCTTGCCGTTGATATTGATAGTTGGTGAATGTCGTATTTTCAATTCTCATCGTCTGATTTACCCGTCGTGGCGTTAATAGAAGTTGAATGCCAGTTTCTCAACGATTTTGACTAATGTTGGATCTGTTAATTAAGCAGATTAATAACTATAACTGAATATTGAATTTCAAATTTAGTAGCAATGTCAACATGAGCAATGAACATATTAAAATAAACAATAGACATCACGTGAGTTAGATTTGTCCTGCCGCAGACCTGGGCCGCTTGTCCGGTTTTTGGGAGGGGTATCAAAAATGCATCCAATTTGAACCAAGTTTTTATTACAAATCATAACCGTACAAAAATATTTGTGTTTGTTGTCAGTTCTTATGACTTTTAAGACAGCGTGCGTGGAGCAACAGTAGTAGTGCAAGGTGCAACGGGAGCTAAGTGAGTGGCTTGCTTGGTGGTATCTTGTGGTAAGTTCTGTTTTTGGAGGGAATCTGAGCCGGCAACCTGCGCACTACTGCATGCAATATTAAATATCAGACACATTCAACACTTACCGCACCAATATTCCAGTCCAGTTCAGGACCACCACCGCCACCACCCGCCGCCGCCGCAGCACCGAGTGAAGCCGAAGCGAAGAAGCAAACAAGTGATACACATCGCCGTCGTTGTATTCTAGCTAGCCTTCAAGACATGTCTGTCTGTCAGTATCGTACTTCCGAGTAATGCGAAGATACCGGCGGCACACACAACTCACGTTGTTGTACAAGTAGTGCTTCGGTCTATTCTGTATGCCGCTGCTGCTATGCTGATCTGTGCAACTGAACTGAATTTATGTATGAGGAAAACTACTTCCCTCACCCTCAGCCACCACCACCACCTGCATTGCATCTTCGCAAAACACCGCCAGACACCAGAGTAGAGTAGATGTAGATGCAGACCAGGGACTACTTTTATTCGGCCTCTCCTCAACAACGTCAAATTCGTAAGTGTATTTGATTTGGTTTGATTGAAGAAAGCAGTTGGTTTGGTACGGATTCAGGCCTCCTTTCCATACACGTAACATAAAGTGTACACAATTTAAATCTTTTGAGATCTAGATTCGCTCCCGCTGCGCTCCAAAATCAGAATTTTGGACTCCTCGCATCACAAAAATCCATGAAAAGGAGCTTGCTGCATCAAACAACTATATTTTAATCTGGGGAAGCCAAAGACTACAACCATTAATTACACTTGGAATTTTAGAAATAAATTTGGAAAGGTGGGATGCAGTAAATACTTGAACGTAATTACCATCTTTCGGAAACACCTATCCGGAGGAATCTATTATACAGAATAACAGCAGGTTGCTGCGCACTCAGCTTCACTTCACATCAATCTAATTTGCAGGGAAATCTGTCTTTTGGCTATTCCAATGAACTCCTGTCCAGACACGAGCTCATACATACGTATTCTCCTGTCGTCAGTTAGTTATTTATTAGAAGATCTGTGTTGCTATCTTGAATTCTACTATCTGTAATCTGGATAGGATAACCGATAAGGTTTAGTTTAATCTTTACACATTCTTTCTTCCCAAAGAGAGGCTCTAATCAGGTATCACTACTTGTTCGAATTGCCACTACTTGTGCTGGTCCTGATTCCTGTTGTGCTCAGAATTGGAGCGTGGAGTGAGTGCAAGGTGGGAGGATGGCTGGGTCAAGGGTCGGGATCCAGCGTAGTTGTCGTGTGCGGCGGAGGGAGGAGTGGTGTGTGAGTTCCTCACCTCGCCGCTCATTCAGTTTGCCTGCCGACATATTGGAAATGAGAAAGAAGCCTCTCCGTCTCGCTCCTCTCTGCCTTCTCTGTTTCTTCAGTCCAGAACGCGACCTGAAAGGAAGCTCAACCAAGTGCTCTCAGTTCTCACACTACAAACTACAACTCAACAGAGGTAAAGGTCAAGCACACACTTGGTCACATCCATTCAATATCAACTCAAGACTGTCGTCTGTCCGGACAACGCAACAGTTTCTGCTGCCCTTGGACAACTTTTGTTCCGGTGTCATTCGACAATGTATTTTACGCTCTGTGTAAAATAAATTCAATTTGTGTTGTTGCAGATCAGTTTCTGACTCCCGACGAGAGGTTAGGAAGGTGAAGGATGTCATCAACCGTTTGTTATCGATGTAATCGTCCCGGTAAGTTTTTGTTTCTCATAACCTTTTAAACATTTTAAGGGAAGCTGAGATCAGGGACGGAGGGCGGGCATAACACAACAGGCATGTTTGCGGCATTTTTTTTGCATAGGCGCAAGGCATTGCATTGGGTAACGTGAAGCGTGGGAGGAAGTAGGAACGTGGTGAAAAACATGTTTCGGCATTCTCAATTCTCAACTCACACAACCCATTGTCAAAATCCCAAACTGCCTTTTACACAACAGCCACTACTACACTCCCTTATCCATAATAATGGTACTACTACGCAATATTACTTGCAGAAAGCGTTGTTGTTGTGAACACGTGGGACACGAACACGAGTAACACATACTGCATCTTTACGTATTATGTAGACTAAATGTACAACAAAGTAATATATTACCGCAAGTAATTGACATATAAGAAGTATGATTTCGCGTATTCGCCCGAACAATGCCGAGTAAGGTTATTCTAATTCCGTTTTGCTATTGGCACATGAATAATTTATGCAAATGTGAAAATGCCCGTAGAATTCACGAACAATGGAGGAGTGAGTGGTAAAACTTCAATAAAGATGTCAGAAATATTAGAGTAAACACGATATGAATAAATGAAAATACGTTTAAGTAGTTTTAAATTCAAGTAATTAATTATGAACAAAATTAAATATTTGGAACGAAATTCTGTTGAAACTTAAAGGAAAAGAGGAATTTTTACACAATACACAATGACATTCATATTTTGTAATACATCACGTTTGTATATGATATAGTGCAAGTTGGTACTTTGTGTGTTGCGTGTGTGATACTTTATTCAGTTATTTTATTGGACTTAGATACAGTTTTAATTTTTAATATTAATACATAGATTAATACACAAAATGAGTTAGAACTTAGAACAGCAAAGAGAAAGAGAAATTTAGTCCACAAGTATGGGAAGTTATGCTGTTGTGGCCACGTTCAATTGAGCTATGTTGCAGAAATGGTTCGTTAACGACTCTCAGGTCTCACGTTGATTCCATCTTCAGGGAAATAGGCAATGCGTACTAATAATCCTGATCCTGATTCAGATGTATGCAATATTTCTTCAAGGTTAACCGTAATCTCTTATCTTCACGACTTACAGATTGTTTTGTACACAAGCAGTTGTGTGGCTGAAACGGAGAATAATTTGAATTTACCAATTATGCGCATCAGTATATAAATATTTTAGCCTAGTCTTTTCCTACGCAGGAGCAGGACTACTGTTTATTTAGGAAACGTAAACAGGGGACATTGGTCGTGTACCGTGTTCCATGTCTAAGATTCTACTCGTGAAGTTTGAATGAAAACTAGTGTAGTGTACTACATAGTACTACTGGATATTAATGTAAAAAAGAGTTCAATCCATCTAATGTAGTTCACATTCATCTACTTGGGTTTATCTACTACTAATAAAATGTGATGATTAGGATTGTATTTCAACACACTACCGGTAACGTTGATGCTAAGATTGGTAATTGCAAAGTAATGAATTTTTGAATTAAATATTATGTGAAAATGCATAATAACTATCTTCTAAAACACGGTGGGGAGAACGAGAACCTTGACTATCCGCATCCATGACAATCATATCAATTGAAATTACAATTTTAAATTTTTATTCAGGCCACTTCGCGCGGGACTGCACTGATGGTGGAGGCGGCGGAGGTGGTGGATCATACTCACGCGGCGGTGGTCGTGGTGGAAGCCGAGATGGCGGTGGTCGAGATGGCGGCGGTCGAGGTGGCGGCTATAGACGGGATTACGGTGGTGGCGAGAGCCAGTGTTACAAGTGCAAGAGGACCGGACATATCCAGTAGGTCCAAATGAATTGAAATATTTTTATTAATCACAGATCGATATATTATAGCTTTCATAGCGATGAATTTCTAATGGTTTCATTATTATTTATTGTGCAGGCGCGATTGCAAGGAAGGTGACCGGTGTTACCGTTGTGACCAAACCGGTCATATAGCTCGTGACTGCAAGGAGTCTGACGAGCCGTCTTGCTACACTTGCCGCAAGCCCGGACATATTGCAAGGAACTGCCCGGAGGGCGGATCCCGCTCCAATGGAGGTGGACACCCTGGCCACAACGTCACGTGCTACGGCTGTGGTAAGTGATTCGATATCGAAATAATATCTTTAATGTTTAAGCAATAGTTGTCCCCTTTAAATCAAACAGGCCATGGCCTTTTAAAACAGTTGTAATTAAAAACTAAATTAAATTAACGGAACTTCAGCAAAGCTAAAGTTGTTAAGTATTTTCGACTTTTTCAACCAGTTACTATTAATACGGCTTGGTTTTTTGTGTTCTCAGGCGAGACTGGTCATTTCGCCCGTGATTGTACGAGCCAGAAGGACGATCGTGAAGGTGGAGGCTCAAACTGAGCAGAGAACAAGACAGGTGGTGGAACTTATAAAATGAAGTTGTAAGAATGAAGAACTCTTATTTGTATTGGAACATTTTACGAAGCTTTCAGTTACTAGTTATTTTGTTTGATTGTTGCCGTAATAAATATCTACAACTTCACTATATCCTAATTCGTATTCCAACTATTCCACGTTTTTCCCAACTAGACTTGTATCTGGTTTTTGTTGTCTTAGAAGAATTATTTTGTCATCAACTACGAGTGTAGTGATGTGAGTGACCTGTCTTTGGTCCAACTTTTACTTATTGAGTTTGAAGGAGTGTGGAGCATACGAAGTGCCATCAGTGGGTTCCAAAATATTGGCCTTATGTGTAATATTCGGAGGACAGAATGACTAAGAAAAGGACTGCCGGGCGGAGGCTTAGCTAGAACAGATGACTAGTACATATATTACGGATATACCGTTAAGTCTAGTCTTTGTCTCGTTCACCTTCACTGTAATTAAGTCACCCTATTCTTTACTTGTTATACCTTCTTGATCAAATTGCCAATACAACTTATAATTAGAAACTAGAAAAATAGATATTAATAAATCAAGGGGGAAATAAATTGTTCTTTTTTTACAACTCAGTCTGAAATACTACGTTTTATTCCTGGAATACAATCTATTTTCTAGTAAAATAATGTCTGCAAAATTATTGCCGTGAGAGAAAGATATTTTTTTCATATGGATCGATAAAAAAGGTTAGGTTTAAATCATGAATCATCAATTTTAAAAACAGCTACTTATTCAGTTCATTTTCATTTAGTGCGTGGTATATTTCTAAAATGTAAAATCTTCCTTTACTTACGGGTATATTACATACATCATACATACATGTATAGCATTTTTGGGGTTCTTTTCTTTCTACATAATAACGATATTAACGGATATAAATGGAACCAATACGCAATATCAAGAACGCACGAGCCGAACGGACGAAAGACTGCGTTTTGCCAGCGTGAAACGAAACCGAAGCGCCGTTAATTTGAATTAAATTTTTGATTTTAAAAAATAGGAACACGAGTAGTAAGTAGTACTGGAGGCTTACAAAATAGAAAATAGTATATGGTTTGAATACTAAAAAGGATCACTATTTCAGCTTTCCTCGGGCTTAGAATTTATTTATCGATAAACAGAACACAAAATGTGAGTTGAGAATTGAGAACCATGCATGGAAAATCTTCCGTAACATTGTAACCGCGTTACGACAAGGAACGCGAGAAAAATCGGAAAAAAGGAAGAAAAAAAGGGAGAAGGAGAAGAAAGGAAAGGGGAAGGAGAAGGGAAGGAAAAGAAGGCGAAAGGAGGAAAAGGGAGAGAGAAAGGAAGAAGAAAAGGAGGAAAGGGAATAGAAAAACTAAAGAAAAGTTAATTTTGGTTACGAGAAGGCTCCATTTTGTTTGGAAGATTTTCCATGCATGTTGAGAACATTTTAAAAAAGAATCAGCAACAAGAACAAAAAATTCAACCGTATTCTGGTTTTTGGTTCGATCATCGATCCTTCACGTTGTTCATTGAGTGTGAAGTGTGACTCATATTCATCTCAACAACATCAATCAAAAATGTATCACATCATAATAAAAGTAACGAAATGCCTATTGTCTATGCAAATAGAAACAAGCTCGCCACTCTCCGCGTACGCACGTACATTTATTCGTACGAAGTCGGAATTTGCAAACCTGCTACTATCGCCTCAAAATTAGTGAGGCGATATTTTTCTGCAGAAGAACACTGTCTTTAAAGTATGTAATGTATTGGTTGTCCGGATTGGATCCTCATTGTTCGCGACGTCGCGGTCGCGAGTCTAGTTGCGTTTTGCGTTGCGATTGCGAATTGCGAATCGCGAAATGCTACATAAACACATTTACATTATCTATGTAGACGCATTAGCTTAGCACAATAGCACCGTCATTCCAAGAATGACTCATACATGGTAGAAGTGCCGTGTATAGAAGCAGCGAAAAGTATCTATCTTTATAATGTACACAGCAGAAGCAAAGCAGGAGGAGGGCTACGAAGAGGAGATAGAAGTTATTTTATTTTGTTATGCATACATGTGGAACATGATAAAAAATTGCAGTTTGTAGTACAGTCTGTTGTAAGTACGCTGAGATTTGGGGGAATACGGTTTCTAAATCATTGAAACAATGCACCACCTGCGAATATACATACAAAAAAGTTGAACATTATTGGTTGAGTTACAGTCAACCACAGATGGCTTATTCGAAATTCTGAATCATCATTCATTTGTACTCACTCAACTCTTAACTTAACTCATCATCATCACAATCCACCACACCACCCACCACCGCACCACCAACAACACCCAGAGTAGTTGATAATCCAGAAAGTTACATGTGTGTTCAGTATTTAGGATCTTACACAAAAGTCATACCCATATAGCATAATAGCCTCACTGTATGTTACATATGACATATGCATGAGAGAACAGAGAACGACTGATAATAATTTGGAACCATGAACCATTCATTCTCTGTCGATTGTCTATATTCAACTATCAACTACACATACAATTGACAGACCTTTAATTTCAACTACGTAACGCAACATTAGATATTACATAGTGTATCTGTGGTAGTGTTTCATTCACGTTAAATATTTCTTAACAACTCAATTTCATAGTTTGTAGTTGGTGTTTTCGCAATATTGTTTTCATATTGAACTGTGGATAGACAGTGGGGCAAAATCACTTTTTTACACGATCGCAAAAAATGCTGAGAATCCAGAGTTGTCACGGTTGTTGGTGAGTAACTTTAAAATCATATTGTTCGCGTTCGCAGAATCTGACCATCTTAACGCGGTGCATATCCATTAATGAATTAACCAACAAACATGTCGAATGTAATGTAGAATCTACTAATGACTAATTTGTAATTGTGTATTGTTGTTTTGTGACTTCTTCAGTGCCTTCCTCCATTCTACAACTCGTTGATTCGATCCCAAGGAATAGGAAATCCTTGAATCAGCTGTTTCTAATGTGAGTACTTTAGTTCTACATAGTTTTGTGAATAATCCACCTATTTGCATTCCATTTGGGAAACCGTACATGCAAATGTACAATTAATAGATCAAAATGTAAATGTGCGTGAGAAGTTACAACATATTAGAACTGCTTATCTATTTTCGGATTTTTTAATATACAGGAGATTGACGGTTGGCACTACGCAAGGGCCAGTTAGTCAGCTGTTTGTTGCACACGTGGGTACATGACGTGTGTGCAGTGAATCCAAAGCCATCTACAATCTAAGACTTGTCGTTATAGCCGTGGACTTTAGTTTGGATGGTCAAGACAACTTGGGCTTGAGTCAAAAGATCTCCTCATTGCCTGTTGTACCTTTGATCATATTCGTGGACATTCAATTCATAGAAGCTAGTAGCGAAAAATCAACACACAATAACGAATAACGAGTTCTAGACGACTTTCGCACTTGGGAATTCTTAGCTGAAGTCAGACAACGGTTTTTTCTGGAGGAATTAAGGGCATTGCCACTGTGTCATTCGAGAAAACAGTCGGAAACTTTTTGAAGTGAAGACTGTTTACTTACATTCGAAGTTGAAGAAGCCAAACAATGGGAGTGGAAGGTTCTGCTGAGGTGGAATTGTTGATAATAACAACCCATTCCAAGAATTCGAATGACCGGCGCGTGTCAAAAACAATCCGTTTAATTACTTCTTAAAAAAGAAATATCAACACGGAACAATGGATATGGAAAATTCTCGTAAGTAAAAAACATTTTACGATGTGGTGCCTAGTACTTACTAGTATATGACTATATATTCCTTTCGGGGAAGCACCGCGTTTCTGTTCACTTGCATGCCGTGTTTGTGTTTGCTATTGGGGATGGGGATAAGGATTTCGTAGGCGATATTCTGTACATATACGTATTTTGGGAATTGGGACGGGACACAGGACTACTGGGACGGGACAAGACACATATGCTCATATGTCTCAACCTCAAGCCTGGGTGGCGGATTTTTGGACCGTTATCAATCAGTGTCCTTTCCATTGAATTGACATACAAGTACTTACGTTCAGACGCTAACTAGTGCTTGAAAGTGTACATAGTTGTGCAGTGTTATTAATTTAGTACGTGTAGTAGCTGCTTCAGTTCAGACTTTTGTCACCTTCTTACTCGTGGAAAAAAAGTGCAACCTACACCTGCAGCGCGTTTAACTCAGAATAAGCGGTAAGGTAAGCCTATGATTTCGAGTCTTCGTCAGGTTCTAAAGCATGTGTCTCATCAAAATTAAAAACACATTGGTTTTAGATGCAGTCACTGACACAATAACCACTGAAGAACTTCATAATGTAGAAAAATGCAATATTTCGTATATTATGCTTGTTGATATTTTAATTTAATTTAAGGTAGAATTATAAGCTTTGCTACATTTTGCTGAAAGTTACTCAAGTCAAGTCCGAATTATTTGGGTTCATGTAACTGGGACTGGGACTGGAGTGACTGGTTCAACCTAACAGTTTTGTTTGCCTGAGTTACTTCCTGTAAAAGCCAGTTTGACGTATCGTTTGGCTTTTGGCTTCTTTCATTCTGCCTGGCAGATTTTGTGTTGTAGTTTGCGATTTGTGATTGTGATTGTGATACGGTTTGGTTAGTACGTCTTGAAAGAACGATGGGTTATGAGCAGAGATGTAATATGTATGCAAAATTAACTCGCTCAATGTTGTCCCAATCGAAGCGAAACTTTGGATTACCACGATTCATGACCCAGTGACCTCACTGGAAAAAGCATATTTTTGCATATTTTGCATATTTCGCGTTTATAGGACATATATATATGTGGTGACATATTTTGGATTTTTT
>JAQFYU010001009.1:0-17099 GCA_034694905.1 Ceratophysella granulata | reverse complement strand
CAGAGAAAGGCTCTTGGAAAGTGTCCACGATTTTGCCCTATGTGAAATGGTATTGCGTATTTGGAATAGTTAAAAAATTTAGCAAGTCTTGGGCACTGATTCTCAAAATCAATGCCTGTTTCCTCAGATGGCAGAGAAAGATTACAACTGAACAACCACCCAAAACAAACAAATAAGATAACAAATATCAGATATATCGGCTTTACATACAAATGTTGCTTCTTCTTTGACTATAATATGGAAGAGGTTATGGCTTTAAAAAGGGACCTTGTTTGTGATATCATAACATTGTGCTAAATCAGTTCGCTTGGTAACTTGGTTTCAAATACAGGTATATTTGAAACGGTTCATTGGTTCGTAGGCATTTCTCAGCGAAGTTGTAAAACTAACATTTGCTTCAAAAAGTTCACTTTATTTGGTTTGATATTTTGTCCACGTTTTAATACAGATTCACATACAGCCCATATAAAATGGTCCACAAGTTATCATCTAGTTTGTCAAATAAACATTTGCTTCATCAGTTCACTAGTTATATTAGTTCAATAGTTAGCCCAACGGGATACGGTTACGTCTACGTGTAGCGCATCGTCTAGCACATCGTCTAGCACGTTGTCTAGCACGTCGTCTAACACGTCGTCTAGCACGTCATGTTTGTCGTCATGTTTGTCGTCATGTGCGTCGTCTACATCCTTTTGGTCGCAAGGTGCCGTCAGGCAGATTTTTGTAGTAGTGTTCGTCTAGTCTTAAGCTTTTCTTGATGTTGATTTAAGCTTCCATTGATACCATGTTACATACGTGACTTGCGCTGCGCTTCCGAAATAATCTTGACAAATGGACAGACAGACAGACAGGCAGGATCATCCCATAAGACCTTTTGGTCTAAAAGGACAAACAAACATGATCTAGCTTAGGTTCTTAATACGTCGGGTTTAAAATTTAAATGCCTTATATGGGCATTGGAATGTAAATTGCCTTGTTCTATTGTAATTTGCAATGAATTAAACTTTCTAAATCCCAAGGACTACCCCAACTCGAAAGTTTAGTGATAGCTAACTATCACTTTCAATTTGAGCATCATAGTTCTGCAGCTACACACAAGGCTGGAAAACAATATTTCTACGCAGCTGAGAATTAAATTAAAATATCCATGACTTTCAAGCACGTATTGCTTTGCCTCGTGCATTTCCTTTATTCAACTGGGAGCGTCGGACGCGAATATGTCCCGTTTGTAAGTATACCGTGATATTGATAAGGTATATCATCTTGGTCGCATTATGAATAAATTGTAGTATGATAAATATTATATCTATAAATATATATCGATAAATATGATATCTATCAATGTCTATGTAGATACTAAGTTTGTTTAATAAGTAGTTAAGCATGGTAAGTATAGTAAGCTTTAAAATCTTGGAACTTGTAAGTAAATATGAGTTCCTATAATTTTCCACGATGTCTTTATATTGTTTTTTGAAACGACACTACCAGTGCATCAGAATATATTTGTTTGGGAGGATTTCAGAAGACTGTTGTTTGCAAAGTAGTTGACGTCCACGTGTATGTGAAAACAAATTTTGATTTGAAAATATATTTTTTTGATCAACCGAAATTCTCAAGGAGTTGTCCCGTTTATGTTAAACGCATATCACTTCTACGTACAATCTTTAATGTAGTTAAAAATGCCGACGAGGCCCTTGGACAAAGGCTAAAGTCAGAACAATAATCAGGTGTATTTCGTTTTACAATAGGTTTACTTCATTAATAAACATCAGCACGACTATACTAGAAGTGGTTACGAAATCAAGGTTACCTACATGTCCACGTTATGTTTAGAATTATAAGGTTGGTCACAGGGCTGCACTTTTATTATTAATTTTATTTGCTTAGCTTTAAAAAAATTCAAAAATGCAGGTGAGGGTATTTTTTGTGCATCAAGAAACTGCTTCTAAAATTCAGATTTATAGGCTGCCATCAATTGTATTGCTTGCAAATTCCGAAAGCAACAAATTAGTTAACCTCTACGCAGCTGTAACTTTAGACTGGTTTAGGCCAGACATAAAAAATTTGACAGAAATCTGTATTTAGCTTGTCTTGTAAGTGAAATTTTTTTTCATGAAACCCAATAATCCAGGAGAAACTTGATTTTAAGGTAGATTTGAAGGACTTAGAAATTTCCAGCACCTACATACAATAGGTTTTCAAGGCGACGGCCAAGGACATTTTTCAAAATCCTCAATTTTCCTGACTGGCATAGTCAGCTCCATAGGAGAACGTTTTAGATAATATCAACGACGTCCATAGATCTCGAGAGCAGTGTTGATAATGTCTAGTTAGTGTTAACGCCATCGGGATCTCTATACTGGTTGTAACATATATTGTTTTTACCAACTGACTTTTACATTACTTTGACATTTTACTGTTGCACATTTCTTCATGGTCCTTTATCTCGTTGTTAATGACAGAACCATCTAATGGAGACAATCGTACGGGAAAATGAGGTGCTACTCGTGACTTCGGTGAACTTTGGAAAACCAGGCAAGGTTTACCCTCCTGGACAGGATAGCACCATTGTATTCAAGGTACGAAATTGCAATATAATCTTATATATGCAAGAAAGATATGTGTATGGTTGATTGACCGACGGGCGTTGATCGAACTACGAAGAGATCGTCAGCTAATCGCCGACTAGTACTCAAGTAATCACGAGGCAGGGTTGTTCCAATTTAAACCGTAGTTTCTATTTCGCTTATATCTCAGCTGTAAAGCCTGGTTCACATAAGTCGTTATGCTACGCGATGCGAACTTTTTACCTTCGCGGACGGTACTGACTCGTGCGTAATCATAGACAACATACATGTTGTTTGGTTACACGGTTTTACGCATAAGCGGAAAAAGGTATATACATTTCACCAAGCCATCAAAATGTCTATCCAGCGCTACAGCCTAAACTACTAACTTTAGCTAAACAAATACCGAAACAAAAATGTCGACAAATACGTTGCTGATTATTAGCTAAGGCGACTTGCTCTTCAATTTCTCCTATTTCAATCCTATAAGCCCCAAAAACGGGATTTTTTAAAGTTTTTTAACATGAATCGATCCATACAGTGACATAATTTTCTTCGTGGAAAGTAGTAACCACGTGGTTACGTAAAGTTAATTAATGTAACCTTCTACGAAGTATACGCGTTTCTACCCCCCCTCCCCGAAATGCTCAACAGGGTCCACAGCCTAAACGCTTTGACCTATCGACATGGGGTTATCACCAGGTTACGGAGCTTGCTGAGGTGATTCTCACGAGCCACTCAACCCACGCACAGTAGTCGGAGAGTGAAAATATTATCGTAAACTAAATGGTGATTCCAACAAACCTAACCCCGATGTTCTACGTTAAACCGTTCTCGAGACATTCCACCATTTGTGAGACTTTTCTTGCTTTACCTATATGAACATGGCCAAATTGCCTAAAATTACTCGTGTCTGATTACTGGCATGACAACTGACAACACCACTTCATACAACAATCAATCAGAAGTATAGAACAATACGGCTTTGCGCGCTTCACATAATAACGTGTAATTTCGGGGATTTCACTACTATTATACAAGCTACTAATACAACACATCATCAAATCTGTACGTAATTATTGTAACACATCATGTTCCTCTTTTCGGTTTCCATGCTACTTTTTAGCAGAGTCTAACAGGCAAAGTGAACCCGTTTCAGCTCGAAATTTCGCTAAAAATACTGAAATAAAAAAATGTGTCTTGAAAAAGCCACGAAAGCTTCCTTCGTGGTGCCATTCATTGAACAAAACAGGAACATTTTACATATAGCTACCTTTATAGTTCCTTTTTCTTAAAATATAAAAAATCACGAAGGCCCAGATTACTTGCTCGCTCTGTTATTAGTTTAGTGAATACTACCGAAAATATTACTACATTCTCGCTTCAACTTAGTCGACTGTGAAAATAAGCACAGGGTTGATTTGCATCATTTGTCGTGGAATTGAAACAAAAGCATGCAATCTGGGCCACTAGATAGTAAAACCCCCCGAGCCGAGCTGGATTATGGATCACTTGCTTTCTTCAGAGTGAGTATGTGGTGTGAAATTATCGTGGCATATGGTATATTGTTACTATATGGGATATTGTTAGGAAACCCGATCACGGACACCCACACCAAAGTAAAGCGGACCAGCCAGAACGTAAGCCTGCCTGGAATCGTCCAATAAAATGCAATACTTACTGAATACTGACGTTGACGTACTTGTGTAGATTTGTTTCAAAGCAGATGACGGACCAGAGACGGACGAAGCTACTCAACTACTGTCAGGACTGGGTCATGGGATTTTGTGCTACCTGGTAGCAGAAGGGTAGCATGGTAGCAAATCGAGCCTAGGTAGCAGAAGTAGCAAGGGTAGCAAAGAGCCCTCTATACTGTATATAGCATAACATACTTTGCCTTGCTATACATAGTTGCTATAGTTGCTACCCTGCTACCCTGGTTTGCTACCCTAAAAACCCAGGGTAGCAGATTTTTGGGCTGCTACCCTGGGTAGCACCCACTCCTGACTACTGTGCATCCCTAAACTAGAAAGTGCAGACACCAGAGTCAAATTCGAACTTCTTTGAGTCTTTTTAGACCAGAATGGTCTTATAAGATGGTCGATCTTGTTCGTCTGTCTGTCTGTCCGGCCGTCACACTTTTTGGAACCAGGCGCAGCGGTCGTAAATAAAACGGCATATTTGGCAGCTTTGTTGCTTCCACACTGACGCATTTGACTTACTGTGACAAACCGCATGTAGCCTTCTGGAAATGGAACTTTGTAAAACGACCAGTAATTTCTACCACATCTGATGAATTTATGGTCCTGTCTGTCCGTCCGTCTGTCTGTCCGTCTGTAGGCAATTCTTCGTAAGCGCAGCGCAGGTCACGTATGTAACATGGTATGAATGGAAGCTAAAATGCACATAAAAAAGCAGGGGGCTGGACGAACACTACTACGTGAAATGGTATACTAAGAAGCCAAAAGTCATGCCAACTATTTAAAGGGGTGCCTCCCAGAAGCATAACTAAATAACATATTATATGCAAAATAAATCTAACAAAACATCTTTAAATGAAAAATGGTTTAACCACTTCTATATGTAACATAGTTCCAAATGAACGTCTTATGCTTCATCATTAGCGCTACGGAAGCGTGTATAGACTTTCCTTGTTAGACCCATCGACAACAATATTTCGAGGCAAATTAAGTATATATGTTCTATGGTAACCACAGTTTTTTAGGTAGCATGGTTCTAAATGAACATCTTATGCTTCACAATTAGTGCGATGGAAGCGCAAAAAGAGGTGTTAGAAGCCAAGTGCTTCTTTGCCAACTTTGACGAACAAAGTTTATATTAAAAATAGTAATATCTTTTTATATGTTAGTTACTTTAACGAGTGTATGTCAGGCTTCTCTATTAGCCCAAAGGAAGCATGGATATAGAAAAATTGAAAAATATAGAATATTGATGTTGTGTATTTGGATTGGTAACTTTATTTCACAACCTTTGAGCTCTGTTTATGTAAATTAATATTTTCTTCATCAGTTTACTTTAGAAGTTGGCTTTGTATTTAGTCCACTTTTTAGTACAGATTCACATACAGCCTACATCAAATGGTTCACAAATTATCATCTGGTTTGTCAAATTAACATTTGCTTCATCAGTTCAATTTGTACGTTGGCTTCGTATTTGGTACACTTTTTAATACAGATTCACATTCAGCCTATATAAACTAGTTCGCAAGTTATCATTTAGTTTTGTCAAATTAACATCTGCTTCATCAGTTCATTTGATACATCCGTTTGTATAGTTAGTTCAATAGTATTTCCAATAGAAAACAGTTACGTCTACGTGTAGCGCGATACATAGCTCATCATCTAGCACATCCGGTTGCTCGTCTAGTGCGTCTTCATATGCGTCGTCTACATCCTATTGGTGCCGTCAGGCACGTTTTGTTAACTGAATTCCAAAATCAAAACCCAAATTAAGAGTAATTGTGATCAATTCAGATGTTAAACAGAATTTTTTGAAATATGTGTGCTTCTACTTAAAGATCTATAGCGCTAGACTGCAGTAGTACTTTTACTACTCGAGCCGATGCCTGAAGAATTCAAGTCTCCGTTGTTTATGCTGAAAATTTCAACTCGATTCATTTACTTCCGCCTGAGTTATGGGTGAAATATAAGCTACAGCTTTAAGTGGAACAACCCTTGCATATACACTGAATCTATTTTCCAAAGAACGTTTCCATGTTTTACCACAATAACTATGTTTAGCCACGCCCTGTATATAATACTCAACAAAAAGTGTTAGTGCCTCATTCAATTTTCTTAAGCGGTGTAGTGATAAGTAGATGCACAAGAACTAAGTAAGTCCTGAAGTGTATAGAAAATGTGCTAAGGTTCCGAGTAAGTCAAATAGTAACAAGTCCTTTATAACCTATGGTTATCCTAAACAACACATTTTTGATAGCATCAATTTGCTACGATATCCTCATTGTCACACACTCTGTGTATACTAAGGAATGAAAACTTAAACTGTAAAATTAAGCAAATTATCCCATAGAGCAAGAACCACGGTCGACGATTAATAAACTGGTAATCGCCGAATAGCTGACGGTCTATTGAATAGACAGCTAGTCAATATCGTACTTCTGTGTTATGGAGAAATATTTTTTTGCAAAGGGTGAAGGAAAATGCAAGCCTCAAATAAAATGTGACAAAGTTGATATCTATGAGAAGTGCAACAAAGAGTATATCCAGCTGTCTGATACGACATACAGCTTCAAAGTTTTATGTGGAAACAATGCTATGAAGACATACATTGGGTCAAACACGAATACGTTAGTGATGCGATTCCGATCATCTATGCAAACAACAAAGAAACGTAAGGACGGTTTCAGCTGTAGAGTGCAATGTCAACCGGCTATTTGTTTCGGCGAGGTTTCAGGTTCGTTACTGGTTGTGTTCTTTTACGATTTTAATATTGAAAATATAAACTGTAACATTTTCATAGGTCATTTCGTAGAATACATTTACAATACAGTTTGCTGTATTTAATTTACAACAGCATATTGTTTAGTGAATTGTATTAAGATTAATGCTGTTGTCGTTTTGTGTTTCAAAAGTTGCCACAACTTCTTCACCGCCTTCACAAGGTTGTTCGAGTCAGGAATGCCATTCTAATGCTACCTGTTTGAAGAAGGAGAACATATGTGAGGTAATAGTTCACGTGATTTGTTCAATGCCAAGAAGCTGAACCCAATACAATACACAATTTGCTTTCAATATGGACGCCGAATGTGTGAATCACTTTGGATGGTAATATGCCATAGGCCATATGCCTCTGGAATTACAAATTGACAGGTTCATTGAAAGAAGCTGTGTTGTGCAAGTTATATTTAACTGTGAGCACCTTAATAGTTGCTACAATTAGTAAGTTCGTGGAGGTAAAATATAACTGTTCAAACCAAAACAAGTATTCGTAAAGTTATCTATTTAATCGCTTACGTTACCATTGTAACTATTTCGTATTTACTAATGCATATTTGCTTCATAAGTGCAAAATAAAATTTGCTGGAGACGGCTTGAACTGTGGGAACGATGGGGATTTGGATGGTTATCCGGACGAGAACCTAAATTGCACTTCGAAGTACTGTCGCAAAGTAAGTCCAGCGTTCTAACATTATTTTAACTCATTGGAAGCTGTGCGTCGCAAACATGAACAAAAGTAATTGAGACTATTAGTGACTAAAAGTACCCTAAGTGAATTCACCATTTATAAAATTAGTACCCAAGGGCGTATACAGGAGTGTGCTTTGGGTGCTGAGGCACCCCTCGAACCCTGTGCGCATCTCACATATTTCGATTTTCAATTAGTTTATTGTGTACTATAGTATATTAGGCATGATATAGAATTGTCTAGATATGGATGTAAGAAGAGCGCTGACACATGAAGGCGGCTAAATGCTGAGCTTTTGCCGCTCAATATAGATGTTAGCATCAGAGTCCGAAAACGGCAATTTGAAAATGGCCAAAAAATCCCGAAATCCTTCCTCTTTTCGACCACTAGTCTTTCACTGCCCGCGATGACCGTTTAAAAATTACCACAGCTCGACTCAGCAACTCTACGTAGTGGCTACCACAGGCAAGTGCAAAACAACAAAATTAGAACTTGTATTGAGAATCTTAATTTTATGAGAAGCATATAATTGAATGGGGGTGTATCGTACAGGATTTGGTTGTTTTATGTTCAGATTAAGTAATAAGTTAAACTGTCTGGATATGATTCGTCATTGTTATTGTGATTCCATAATAATACTGTTAAAATGCTGCAAGTATGATCTTGGCTATTTACATAGAAATTGCACACAATTTTGGAATCTTATAGTTTACTCACAAAATTAAGTTCTGGTTGTAAATTATTTAGGTTGATCTTTGAAAAATGAATGCGTCACAATGACATGACCTCCACCAACCAACTCATTAAATACTCCAATATACTTTTTCAGAAAATTATATTCATAACTATTCTCTGTTAAAGCTAATTACTATAAATAGGCACAGAGTTCAGTAATATTAATTAAACAGTATTAACATAATTATTAAACTATATTAATTTGTATAAAATATTATCATATTTTTGTAATTTGATTATGCTTGGATGAGCAAGAGCTCGAAGAATGATCTTCACTCGGGCTGTGGTAATTTGTAAACGTCTACTGCCGGCAATGGAAGGCCAGAGCCCAAAGAAAGAATGCCTTTCGGGGTATGGCCGTTTTGAAACGATGACCATAGTCTGCAATGGTCGTTTAAAACGGCCAATGGACTTTTTCAGGCTCTGGTTATAACAAGGATACAATTCAGGCATTCCAATTCCAAGCACTGTGGGTCTAACCTAACCATGCATTGCTTTCGTTGAGTAGCTGCAAAAATCGGCTGAATTAGGCTTGCCACATTGCCTATATCAACAAGCACAGCAGATCGAACGTTTTCGAGTCTGCGTCGACTCAAGACGTATTTAAGAAATACAGCACAAGAAGACAGATTGGTTGGCCTAGTGCTACTTAATTTAAACATAGAAATTGAACTCAGTGTAAATCAAATTGCTAATAATTTTCTTCAAATCCAAGCAAAGAAGAATAAGTAAATAGGTTGATGTTTTGCTTGTTTCAAAATTTATTTGGTTTACAAATATTGCTTGCGCACGATCCAAGCACCGCCCGAAGCCCAATGCTGGAGACGCCCCTGTTGGTACCTAATTAACGTCTACATCTTTCGTAGTCGTATCGCTCAAAATAATGACGGATTTTAATCTACTAGTCGGCAGGGCTACGGTATTCAACCTCAATCTTTTTCACATACATACACGTACGACCCTGACCACAAAATAGAATGCACGTATCTCTTAATCATACGTCATAGTATTGAATCTCGATTAAGAATGCATTATATATTTCTAATCGAAGTCGGGCAAGCGTAGCTTTTAAAACGTTTTATTAAGGTTGTGTGCGTATTTTAGTTCCCTAACTTCCGACAACTCATAGTGGACAGTTCAGTTCAGGACAGTTGCGACAGTTGCGACAGTTCATACGACGTATACGTTCAGCGACGGGACAACTGATACTGAGGACAAATCATAGCATGTCAAATTCACACTGAAAACAATTCAGAGCGGGTGACATTTTATAGCGGGAAAATTCATTGTAATTTTTTTCTGTCAATTCGAATCAACTTAATCATAGCAAAGGAATATCAAAAGACCAAACAAGCGCTGAGTACTGTACTTTGCCAACACATACATGAAGAAGAAAAATGTATTGTTCTTAACTGTGTTACATGCTATACCGAAAAATTATGGAAAGTAAAAAAAAGTATTTAAAGATTAACAAAAAATAGTAATTATATATATATTCAAAATTAATTACAACTTGAGAAGAGATTAAAAAGTATAACGTTAAACTAAAAATGTTCAACCAAAGAGTTACAAACAATGGCTTTCAAATACGCATCCAAATATCTCAGGGTCTCATATTTAGATACAACAACTTTCAGCACTTAAGCTAACTGACCTGGCGTGCTCTCATTCACGCGCTCGCAATCTGACCTCGGTGTACAGATAAAACACAGGACTAATGCCCTAATAAACGATTGGAACATGAATTCACAGATATATTTAGGAATTAGAAGGCCTATTATGTACGTGAAGCAGCACCTTCATAATAGATGGATTGCTTTGAATTGCCTCGCTATGAACTGTCGCTAATAAGAATATGCTGTCCCTCTATGGAATGTCGTGATACCGAAAAAAGCAGCCGAATAACCCAATAGGTGGACATTTAAAGGTGCCTTTGTTTGTCTATCATGCTTCAAAACGATTGTAGTTCATCAACTTGCAATGCACAAGTAGAAAGCGGTATCAGAAATAGAATACTTTCAGCCATAACGTAGTAACGTCTTGTTTCTTGTTGAACTTAGGCATGAACAGGATAATTGTTTGCTATTATATTATAACTATTGCACTCGCTCTCTCTACTCTCGTTTTGCTGAAATTCCCAGGCTAAAACTTGACATTATAAATAGTAAATAGTTGAAACGCACATTAAATGCTGTATCCATGTTTCTCCGTCATGTTAAACATAAGGAATTAACTTTTCAAAATTGGATCACCACCTCCAATACTCACCGTAAAGTCTCGGGGTGTGTTGAGTATGGGTTGACGAGGACCCAATCTACACATAAGGGTAGACATTTTTTGGAATAGTGGTAGCTGAAATAAGTTTTAAGTGTGCGAAGTTGACCGTTGACCGAAAAGCAGTAAGCGCCAATATGAAAAATGCCGGTTTAGCTTCGTATTATTTTGCCTAACGAGCACCTACAGACACTGTAGCTTGTGACCATAGCATCCTTCCTAGCTTACCTTTTCCAAGCAATTGAGCTGTGTACGTGTAAGTGCATATCTGACTTCCTCTTTTAAAATTTTACTACGTGAAGTGAAACACGTACGGCGAAATATTCACCATAGGTGTTGATTCTATTCAGTGTTCGTCACTAACAACTGTAATTGTATCATTGAAACAGGATAACTGCCCTTTGGTACCAAACGCAGGACAAGAGGACTCAAACAAAGGTAATACATTTTTGAGATCAATTGTTAATAATTTTTATTAGACCAACCCCAAGTACGGGTTATGCAATTGCCGCTACTGTGCGTATTGCGACAAATTCGAATAAGCCGCGTCACAAATGCAAGGGAAAGGTGCAAACGGGAAACTATAGGTCTTAGTTTCCTATTCCAACTGAATTTGGCGAAATTTCGAATAACGATAAGCAAGAGAATTTGACGAACACGATTGGAGAATGAGTTTTCATCGATTTACGTGAATGGCAAAAAACAAAAAAACGGAAAAAAGATGAACAGGGAATTTCTGTAGATTTTAAAGTTGTTATTGAATGGTACCATAAGTAGGAATGTGCAAGAAGATTCGATTGACCCAAACAATGAACACTTTCTTTTTCAATCTAGAACGGTATATACACTGTTAAAGGTTTTTGTTAAGGTCCCTATACTCTTAAGCTGAGCCTTTACGTTATTCACCTGGCAAAGAAATATTGGCCAGCGAGTGTTTGGTGTTATGCTGAGTTTTGGATCAGAATACGTCTTGAACCTGGTAAGAGAAGCGCCACATAGGTCATCGTTTGACGGAAGGTGAACGATTGAGCTTGTTGTGGAAACCCTCGTCGAAGTTAGAAGTTCGAGGTATTCCTTTGATGACGCGATATCGGAAATTCCAAAATGGTTGTCGATACATATAAGCTGTTCAACTTGCGAAGTCACTGAGACTGCGTTTCTCCTCCCAATACGTCGTTCAACCGCATGCTCGGAAAACAGTTTTGTATTGAGTGAGTGTGTTAATTGTTGAGTGCAGAGCGGGCACAGCAGGAGCAGAAGTAGTGTGCTTTGGCGCGGGCAGACAGAAGATAACAGTATGATTTAGCGCGCAGTTTGTTGATCACATAATATATCGGCGTATTTGAAGCACTGGTAATGTATTTGTTCGCGCTATTGCCGTGCCTCCGCACAGGCGAGGCGAGTGTGCACGGATCCCACTGCTCTCTTACCATTCATATTATTTCCCAAAGAAGCAAACCACTGACAAGTTGAGCTTGATTGCTTTATAGTAAGGCATCAGCCGGAGTGCTGAGGATGCGGTTTCTAGAGCATCGCACGGCCCCGGCTCCAAACAATTCGGTGGCCGACCAACTACGGTAACGGCCCCGGCTCCCGCCCAAAAGTTTTGAGGGCCGGCTCATTTCGGCTTTGGGCAGTCCCCGGCCCCGGCTCTCACATTCATCGAACCGGCCCACAAATAAAGAGGAAATGTAAATTTGCAATCAGATAAATAGGGAACTTTATTCACAAATCGAAGAATTTACGTATTGAGGTGAACACAATTCTAAAAATCGTCACGATTTTAACATAAGTATTACCATTTTCGGGGTCCCGCGTCATCAAATATGTGCTTGTTGTTATACAAGCCACTGTACTAATATAGTTCCTATCGTATACATTCTCCAACTGCGTAATCATGACGCGTGATCATGAATATTTTACCTGTCTCTGTCAACATTTTTACCTGTCAATTCTAAAACGCAAATACTGTGCAAACTGTTGTGGGCAAATGCTAGGCAGCATTATTACCTTTTTCGTTCATCTAGTGACGTAGCAGCACCATTCCAAAATCTGTCTAATAAATTCATTTAGTATAAATTATTTATTTGAAAAAATGTCTGACACGAAGATGCTAAAAGTATTCAAATGGCGCATTGTTTGGTTAACTTAGGTAAGGCTCTGGGGCCGGCCCTTGACGGGTGAGCCGGCTCGGCCCCGGCGAATCAGGAACCACATCGGCTCCGGCCCCTTCGAAATTGGGGCCGACTGTTATCGGCCCCGACCAAAAGTGGGGCCGGCACTTGACGACAGGTACCACTCCGGCCCCGTGAAATTCGGGGCCGTGCGATGCTCTAGTGTGTTCGACTCGCACTTAAAATCCCATAACTTGTAAGTGGTTTTGAACTAACGAAACAGTATGATCTTGAAAAACATACAGACAACAACGAATCTAAGACATAACTTTGACGAATCTGAGCATTACATCTTTCTTTCTTTTTTGGACAAATACTCAGCACCGCAGAATATATCCTCAGCTTGAGATCTTAAACATATTTCGTTTCTTGTAGTTACCTAAATACTTAGTATATTCCATTGCGGAACAACTAAGAAAAAACATTACACCACGGGATAGGAAACTCAACTGATGTTAACTAATGGAAACATTAGTTAAAAGTCCTGAAAGTCAAATATCGACCAATACCCTGGCTGACTTCCTTTTACACCACAGGAAAAGTTCAAACTGTTTTTATCATATCTCGACTACAAATTGTGGGTCCAATGACTTACTTTACGTATTTCCACCTGTTACATAATTGGCGAAATACCTACCACCGACTTTGAAGTCCTACTTGAACGGCAAACCTACCTGAAAATATTCCTAAAATTCTTTGCCGCTTTTTTGGTCTTTCATATTTTAGATTTCGCCAAACAAACCAATTTCACCGACAAGGTAGTTCCCTCAGTGTCTTTACCGGGCTAAACGTGTATTTAACAAATTTCAAAGGCTTATGAGTTTGGAATATTTATGCCTATATTACTTGTGGTTGACTGTGCACAAGTAGCAGATTCGATGTTTACACGTTAATGTTAACTAGCAAAGCACAATTAACGCAATATCAATTCTAGTGCTTACTTTGTATTTTCAAAATATATCACAGCTTGATCGTAGCTTTAATTTGCCTCTTTAAAGTAGTACAAAACGGAAATTATAATTCATCAATATCTTCTTAAGATGTTGTCTAAATTTGATTTATTTGAACTTCCGTGTTTGCATAATGTACTGTATATTTTGGATTTTACTACATATGTCGACCTCTTTTTGAATACGAGCTTTTCCTCACTCATTACGGGTACATTTAATCTACTCAACATATGTACTATATATATTTACATACGCAATCCCAAAAAATTAATTAATTCTTTTGCATAATTTAGATGGCGTTGGAGATATTTGCGAAAGAGATGTAAGCTCCGTGATTGGGATACTAGTATCCGTTTGTGGACTAGGGTATTACCTTCGTGAATGTGTCATCTGCAATGTCCAGGAACAGATACAAGCTGCACATTTCTTCGACTTCTCTAAAAACAAAATTGATACCATATCATTCACGCGCAATTAATAGATATAGAGAATCTTTGCAAGCATTGTGAGAAAAAGAAACGCTATTAAGATTCGCAACTTGAGAATGTCGAAGGCATTCCAGTATCGTTTTATCCACCAGTAGTCTATGAATCCGCGACATTGCATAGGTGGAAAATACGATTATGTGGCAATTGGCCTGGCGACAATTAGCGGGACGGCATTTAGGTGGAGACACAATTGGACAGTTGGGCAGGGACAATTAGGTGGCGAGAATTAGGCGCATATGAAAAATTTGTTATAGCAAAGTTATTCAGTTAGGCTGAGCTAGGTTGGCCTCGTGTTTCGTCAAGATATAAGAAGGTATGCTGTCCAATGCTAATGTCACATAAGTAATATGTTAAAGTTATATCCTAGCCGACTATTCTAACGTTGCATAGCGGTTACTATATTAATTAGCATCAAAACTTAACTCAATACGGCAGTTTAGCATGTTGTATAAATCCGCCCAATTGTCGCCCGCCAATTGTCGCCGCCCAACTGTCGGCGTTTAACTTTCGCCGTCAATTTATCGCCTCCCAATTGTCACTCTGCCAATTGTCGCATGCCAAACTGTCGCATGCCCAACTGTCACCTGCCGAATTGTCCACGCCCAATTGTCGCGGTACGGACAATTCATTGGTAGACATCTTATTCCCTGCAATTTAAAATGACCAAAGTTCATAACATTTCTCATATCGCTCGACGATTTTTGAGGAAAAATCGATTTTTAGATCGATTAAAGTTTAAGGTGAAATATGGTTCATGGTTTAACAATTTATTGAAATCAACTTTTTGTTTGTTACATTTGAACAAAAGCAAAACTTACCACATGCTGACATATTTTTCTGATGTTGCGTTGTCAAATTTGATTTAATCTAATTTGCCCGCGATGTAATCTAATTTGAAACGGGTTAACCGTTGGGGGGTCGATATTATTTCTGTTTTTCAGCGGATTCTACACTCTGACTGCTTGACTCGATTCTCGATCCGACACAGCATGCCGCCCTTTTTTGATAAGTTTCATTCTCTGTGCCACTCGACGTATATATACGTCTTCAAACTTTCTGCTTCGCTGCCACTTGACGTAAATTTACGTCGATTTACCCTATTTTCAATGCTCCACAAAAAGGATTAACAAGGGTTTGTGAACCTGGAAATAGCCTAATGGCATTCCTCATGAGCTCAGCTTCATTTTGATATACATATGTATATATGTAATCTCCTGTTGCTAGCGATAGGTGGCAATATGCAAACCTTGTTTCAAACTGATTCCACACTTGTATATGTCCCGCGTAGTTTAAATTATCCTTATATTTATAAAGTTGCTGTTTCATACAATTCAGAGTCTATCTTTATTCAGTCTTCTATAATGTTTTTGTGCAAAATGGTAAAACAAGATTTCACTAGTTACGTGCACTAGAGAGCGTTTCAGAAAACGCGAAAAATAGGGTACACTGAATTTGGTGTCCATTTGTGTCATCTTTGAATTTTGGAAACGTGGTGTTGTGGCCGATTGTCCGATAATGCCCCCGATTGTCCCCCATTGTCCGATAATAATTAGTATTCAAAGTATATCATAGATTCTAAGTCAAGTATATCAAAAATATTTAGCTGATGTGACCCAACTGCACTACACTCGTGAGCTGTTCTGAGACGGGATACCTCGGATTGGTGGATTGTATTGTTTAAACTTTGTTATGTAAACTTGTGTTCAGATTTCAGATCGGATCTAAAATCGTGTAGGGCTGTTGTAGCCTTTCTCTGTCGGTGTGCATTATGCAAATACTATATAAACTGGTTTTAAATTTCTGAAACTTCTTCTGACGCTTCTGCGAGTACGTCACTAGAATAGTTCGTACGTTTTTAACGCGGTTTACATATAAATGCTCTGCTTCTGTGGAAAATCTATTAAGAATCCGTTCATACCATGTTACATAGCCGACTTGCGCTGCGCTTCCACAAAACTGACGACAGATGGACGGACGGACAGACAGGACCATCCCATAAGACCTTTTGGTCTAAAAGGTACGTTTTCAATGGAATGACCTTCGTGTACGTCTTTGGCCGTAAGAGTGATAATTGGGTAGAATTCTTATATGCATAAAGCATATCGGTTTTTGGATACCAAGAAATTTATTGTAGAACTACCAATTAGCTATATAAATGTTTTGAAGTTCTAATATAACGAACATCAATGAAAATTATCTGGCCGATATTGTTTGACACAATGGGGGTATCTAACAGGCACTGCGATACACACACGTTGGTAAAAGCGACCTGGAAGTAATGAGGAGACTCAAAGAAATTTTAATTTATAGATTGACGGAGATGGAGTACCTAATGTTCCTGACGACCCTTATAATCTGAATAACCAGAAGCTTGTAATGAGCCACACTATATTAGTATCATTTCTGGAGCAAATTTTTGATCACACTATATTCCAGGATAACTGTCCGCTCGTTCCAAATAGTGACCAGCTAAATAAGGATTCTGATCTATTCGGTGATGCCTGCGACAGATGTCCAAGTAGAATATACCCATTTTGTCGATGCGAGGGAAGCACATGCAATGACGATGAAGACCGAGACGGTAAGACTTTGGTTTCGTGTGCAGGTAGTCAGTAGTGATCCCGACCCCGACTGCATTCTAGGAACGAGTTGTATATTCCGTGCACAAGTACAGGGTCAAGCAAAACCTGTTTCCTCCTTTACATTTCATATATCCTGAAATCGTTCTCAACCATGTGATACACC
>JAQFYU010001008.1:0-17099 GCA_034694905.1 Ceratophysella granulata | reverse complement strand
ACGAGCTTGCTGTCCGATATGTACTAGCTTCGCCTAGCCAAGCTTTAGCCCGCCCAAAGGTAGACTAGCCCCTTAACTAATCATCGTTAGCATTAATTTGAGGCTTAAATATTCATTGTTAACATTAATTTGAGGCTTAAAAAGTCATAGCAGGCAATTAATGTGACTTAATTGATCATCACAGGCATTAATCCGCGGCTTAGCCAATCATTGCAGGTTTTAGTCGCGGCTTAACTAATCATAGAAGCTATCAATTGTGGATTAATTAATCATTGTTGCATACATTAATCTTAGCTTAACTAATCATTACAGACATTAATCCGCAGCTTAACCAATCATCGCAGGTTTCAATCGCGGCTTAACTAATCATAGAAGCTATTAATTGTGGATTAATCAATCATCGCAGGAATGATCATCGCTTTACTAATCATTACAGGCATTAATTGTGGCTGAACCAATTATCAAAGGCATTAATTGCACCTTAACGCTTAACCAATCACCACAGGCATTGATAACACGCAGGCATACATGAACGAAAACGGTTCAAATACTTCTTAAATATGATAAAATAATTTGTAATTAAAGATTCACTAAAAAAAAAATTCTGCAGCAAATACGTTTTTATACACATTTGAATTGTAAAAAATATAAATGTTTGGTATCAAATTTACTCAATGAAATTGTACAAACCAAGAAATTATTAAAGATCGTCAAATTAAAATAAACCCGTAACTATTTTAAAAATTTCAAAACGAGCTATACACATTTCCAATATCTAAAAACTTCAAACAATTCTAAAAGAAGAAATGCTCTCAAAATTATGTCAAAAGTTGTAAAAATAGGATGAACAAGCCAAAACTCAAAAAATATATATAACATCAAAATATATAGCCACTATGCTCTAAAATTTTGAAAATATGCACATACAAAATGAAGTTGACCTTTAACTAGGAACCACGCCTGTTTAAATCCCTGAGATCCTAATTTAAAAAAAGTCAGAAGCGATCATTCGAACAGCGATTTTGTTTCCATTTATTTGTTAAAGGACAATTTTAAAAAAATTCATTTGATTTATTCTTAATTTTTTTTTTTGGTAAATTAAAGTTAACAATAAAATCAAGACTGTTTCTCCTTAAGTGGCTTAGTCAAAAAATACATAGGAACATCTAAAAATGCCATATTTAAAATTCTCTTATGTCTAAGCTTTATGACTTGAAATCCCTTCTTCTCGTACAATTTCCTGCCTTTAACATGGCACTCTGCCGTGACAAGCATAATTGAATCGTATCCTTTCATTTTACAAAATTCAATACAAGTGTCTAAAAGTTTTGATCCAATCCCTTGATTTCGCCATTCCATCTTGACCGCTAACCTACTCCGGAGCCACACCGTATTTCTATTTTTATTCGCACCTCGGTCATCTATAATTGCAATAGTTCCCACAATCTGTCCCTTCGTAGGGTTTCCTTCCATGGTAACGGAATTCATTTCGTATTTAATAACTTGTTCTAATTCCGGTGGTTTTCCAAAGGCTTCTGCTACCCAGAAACAAGTTTTGTCTGAAGCCAAGTAGATGCTTTCAATTTGTTTCAGATCCGGATGAAGGTAATGGGCTTTGTAGTAGTGACCTATCCAGATAATGCACAGAAATCCGATGGCCACTAGTGGAAATGAGATCAAGAATATCCAGTAGAACGGAAGGTTGGTGAGCACGAATAGAGTCGCTATGGAAACGAGCACTGATTCAAGGAATATTTCTCGGCGCACTGCATGCTGAAAGAACTGGGGAACGTGTGACATGGTGGATTCGACGATTAATTTCTGGACACCGGCATAGTCACTGGATTTGTAAGGGCGGATTGTAATACGAGGATCTTCCATTACATGTGATTGTGATTCTGAAAATCAAAAAAAAAGTGTAGAAAAATGAGTTTAACAGATCTTAATGTCTCTTCCAACGTTCCAACAGCTGGAGAAATAAATTCATACCCGTTACTTTTGGGACAGCCCTCGTTCTTGCCGTAAATCCGTAAATCTGCTCGTCGTTCGGAATATTCAGGATTTAAATACTTTTATAATTCAAAAATTTATGATATTGAAATGAATTTTTTTATTTGTTGAACTTGTGTGTTTCCAACGGATTTTGTAGACACATCGTTTAACACCAAAACGTTAAATAATTATGACAGATATTTTTATGATTTCAAAACCAGTGTCTATATTGAAAATAGGAAATGTTATAAACGTTATTTAATTTGATTATTATTGCTAACGATTTTTATGTGGACTCTGGACTCAATTTGGTTTTGTATCTTGTATCTGGATTGGATTTACGAATTTTTTAAACCTTAGAAATAGGTACCGTAAAACACGCGCTATTGTCCCGGCTACTTTTGCTTCAAGTGTAAAAATATAGACCGCATTTAAATAACGGCCTTTTAAACCAGAAATTGAAATTGCCAGTTTTAAAACTTCATTTAAATCACACTCAACATTCAAGCTTAAAATCAAGTTAATCAAAATAGAACATGATTTTTGATAATTGACATTTACTTAAATAATGGTCAAAAATTCTATATAAAATCCGCAAAAAATTAATTCAGTGCTGGAATTTATTAAATATCAAACCTTAATCTGCACAGTGTGAAGTCTTCGTGTGGTAGAATTCTCCAATCTCCATATGTGCAATTTTCAAAAATATCTGGTGCTGCTTTGCGGTTCACAAATTGCAATATTTCCAATTTTTGAATGTCAGATTTTGTTAGAGTTGCCTGTCTGACTTGACATCTGGTACTTATGTTTCCGCTTGTACACTTGTAAACTACTGAACTGGAGCTTTAGTACAAAAAATACCATTAATACATAATCGTATGTGTCTGTGCGTTCGTTGGTGTTGTCAAGTGTTTATTTGTACCACAACAAAAACAAATATTTGGTTAATGATGTCTGACTTGGGACCAAAATTCATCGAGGTATCCCGAATACTAAGTAAATTCTAATGGTGAACAGGATAATATAAATTACTGACTTCCTTTCGTGTTGTTGTTCATCGTACTTCACTTAACGCCCTTCCGATTGCGATAACAAGAATACACACATGTGTTACGAAAATTGTGATATGATACATTGCATGTATAGCTTCAAGTCTCATGCATGTGAAAGGATAAATTCGGGATTGCTTTAATTTTTTTCCTATGTAGAATATTATATGGAAGCAAAAGTTATAAGGTCTTCTTGTGGTGGTATAATTTTGTTTAGTCTTGACTTAGCCACAGGCCATCAACATATGTTCATTAATAATTAGCAAGACGGACCGACGAGTGCATCTTGAAGGCAGGCTGAAGACGAAAGGAATTAAGCATATGCACAGAAGCAGAAGCACATTCACTCATTCGTATGTGTCCTTTATGGAGTAATCGCATTCTGGCTTCTGTTCAGTTTTGGAATGGGCTGCTAATGAGATGCTACAGATTACAATTTGCTTAAAAAAGCGGTGACTCAAAATAAATTTAAATCTCGTATTCTGTGTGTACGTGTTAGCAAATATCGTCGTGTGCCTCCTTGCAACGCAATGACACATCGTAGATATTCAAAATCAGCAGTGTTGGAAAATTTGGCCCAGAATTTGGCATTTTCCTTCTTGAATATAATAGCATCAAGGAAAAAAATATATTTACATACAAGATACGTCGTGATGTCACCACACCACTAAACACATTAGCTTAGATTGCTAGAATTAACATGCTGCTAAAAAGGTTTTGACCATTCATTAAAATAAAACATGAGATTGCGAAACTAGAAAAAGTTCTGAAATAATTGTTGAATATTTACAGTGTCATGTCATTGTCATTATTTCCCGAGATATGTACAATCATTTCTAATTCTTAGCATAGTCAAATTCGATATTTTGAATTACAATCGATAAGAAAAGGCGTGCAGGGCTTATGGGACTGAGCTCACCGTCTGTCTGTTCGTCTGTCCGATGCACTTCATTGAACCTCGGCGCATGGGGTTTCGATTGGCAGCTTTCCAAGAGGCTTATTGCGCCTATATAAAAATAAAATGTAAATGTATGAAACACCTGGGATAAATTATTTTTGTACGTGAATTTGATAAATAAAATTTACAAAAGAGCTTTATATACAGTGTATAGTGGATGGATTGTAAATTGTTTTATTTGTGAAAACTTTTGGTGAGTTTATTTTCTAGGCTTGTATATAGTTGATTGGAAGTAACAAAAAATATTATAATTATTAATTATTATAAATTATTACAACAATTTTTTTAATTGTTGTTATTTGATCAAATGAAATGGTCACTTTGTTGAACTCGGTGATCGTTATATGTAAATACTAAATACAAAGTTCAAACAGCTGCCAATTCGGTCCTTGTCTTGCGTCTTTCTAAATCCGGTCTGTTTTTACCAATTAGACAATTAAGAACCGCTCATAGTGTATGCTGGATGTCACATATAACCCAATTATGAATGAGAAAGCGCATAAGCTAGAAATACGAAAGGTAGAAACAAGCAATCCACTTTTATCGATGTGTGACGACAAGACTTGGGACAATAGAGAATAGCTAATGTTATCCTGACGTGGATTAGCACCAAAGCATGCTATATATGCTACCATTTAGAATCTAATGACTGGTTTTTACTTTTTCGATTCACGGCTTCAACTTGAATGCTTTGACAAACTGTGCCATGTTCAACTGCAAAGAAACATACCACTAAAACAACAAATCACTACTTTTATATTTTTGAACATGAATCATAATTATGTTTTTCAGGTACAGTCTTGAATTACATTTCAGCCCATCTTATCCCAAGTGGCTCATCGTGAATCGTGAATATCGAATTTGGATTTAAAAATTCAGCATTTGAGTGAGTGCTACGATTAATTTGAAGGTAGTGATAACATCCATAGATTATAAATCGTGAAAAGAACGTCACGGGCATCCAATTTTGGCAATTCATGCAAAGATATACTTAGACCAACCGTAGCATATTCGCCAGCTCTAGCCGACAAGTCTTGAGCGAAGGTCAAGCCGCCGGAGCCGAAGAATAAAAAGTGGTAGACAGAAATCGAAGAAGTTGGAAGAAAAAAGTCATTCAATCATAAATTCCTTTTGCACATTAGCTTAATAATTGAATAGAGTCCTGATAGCTCACGTAGTAAGTGTTTCGTAACACGCAGAGGGGATACCTGACGTCTTACAGCGTATAAAACCAAATTGTACTGCTTCTTCAGTTTTCAGTACAATATCTTGGCATTAGACTTCAGCCCGTCGGTCCTAAAGTCAGATCGTTGTTTTAACAAGTCAAAATGGCCACAGGAAAGTCAATTCTGTTTGTGGTGACGAGTCATGGGACGATGGGATCATCCGGTGACCCCACGGGGTGGTACTTGCCCGAAGTTGCTCATCCCTACGTTGTACTCGGCCCTCATTATAAGATAACCTTTGGCTCACCCAAAGGCGGCAAGGCACCCATGGACCCAACTAGCCATCAGCAGTCCATCCAAGGAGGTATAACTGATTTAATAGGGAAATGCTTCTATGTACTTAAAATTGCTTAAAATGTTCACTAAAATATGCATTAAAATAAAAATATCGCATTTTGAATTTCGAGAAGTGTTAGAATAATAGTGTCAAAATAGTAAGTAAATGTGGAACAATATATTTAAAATTTCAAAATATGAATCAAGATTAGAAGTGCATCAAAATATATAAATGCACTTTAGAAAATCAATACCACAAAAATATCTTCAAAAATTGCAAAATATGCTGTAAAAATGCAAACATAAATTAATTATATATGATAAAAACTTCTTTTTGAACCAAACTGCAAAAGCATCAAAACAAAGCTAAAATGCAAAAATATTTAACACAAAATTTGATTATTGAAATCAGGCAGATTTCACCAGCGAGGCCCTGCAAAAAACTTGTGCATAGAAATGCTTGCCTCAAAAATGATCCGATCAACCCCATCTGACGCATGCAAAAAGCGCGGCAAGAACCAATTTAAATAAGCGCCCTTAATTTCTTCAGGTGACACAGAGAGCTTGGAGTTCCTTGAAGACGCCGTTGTCATGGAGGCCCTGAACAACACGGTTCCTCTGGCTGAACTGAATCCGGCTGATTTCGTGGCCGTATTCTTCGCGGGTGGACATGGACCGATGTTTGACCTGGTCAATGACACTGAAGCTCATCGTCTAGCAAGAGCCGTATATGAAGCTGGTGGCGTCCTTGCGGCCGTTTGTCACGGTACTATTGGAATCGCGAATTTAGTACGTAAAAATTGAATTTCAATCATAATGATTATAATTATATAAGAAATTAAATGTCAAAATATTTATCCAGAAACTGTCGAATGGGAAATACGTCGTTGCTGGGAAAAAAGTGGCTGGATTCACGAACAGTGAAGAAGATGCAGTTGACAAGAGCAAATACATGCCTTGTATGCTCGAGACAGTTCTCATTGCAAATGGCGGCGATTTTCAGAAGGTACGATTAACATTGTGTTTTTCAAGTATATTAAACAAGTCCATTACGGTAAATAAATTATTTAATGTGGACGCATTTTATAGGCGGATGACTGGTCGGAGAACATTGTAGTGGACGGAAAGCTTGTGACCGGCCAGAATCCAGCTTCGGCCATGGGCGTGGGCAAAGAAATTCTCAAAGCTCTGGCATAAGATGCAAAATTCATGATCTTCACCTGGCTTAAAATTACAAATTACAGTATATTCATAGAGATATATGTTTTGTTAAAAACATTCAATCATTCACAACACAATTAAACAATATTAACGAAAAATGTTAAATTTTGGCAAACTTTAACAAGCACTACGTGATCGGGTTACATTTTACATTCAATATGCAATTTGCACGGATTCTGCCAATGCACTTGAAATTGTGAATTCCATTATTCCATAATTGGGCTTGAAATAAAATAAACGAGTTGCTTGAACCCTGCTATACCTAAACGCCAACACATGAATAATGATTCTCGACTCGGAGATTTAAGACATACGGTGGTGGTTGGAGGGGACGGAGAGTGCATTACAGTAGGACATAAGCGATTGAATTGCTAAGATCAGGAGTTGCTCGTTATAACTTTTTTTCCCCCAGATAATATTGGATTTCTAAAAAAAGGCGAGTTGCAAGCAAAGCCGAAATTTATTTTTTTAACGATTTAATGTGCAATATAAATTACTAGCTTAATTATGTTGTGCTTAATTTTGGTGGCGTTTTGCATTTGCATTGTCTCCTTCGTACAAGGTGACACTCACACGACACTTCAGTTCTGCCTCGCAGGTCCGGCTGAAAACGGACCTCGTTCCCAAATACTGAAAGTAGCGGAGTATCCTGGAAAGGAAGTCAAAGTGAAATTTTTCTATCCACCAAAATCTTCATCTTTAGAAAGAAGCGGAGAAGAATTTTGGGATGAATCCAGTTTGGAATTTACAACATTCTCGACACCGAATTCATTCAAATCGGACATCCTCGATGAAAATGATGAGACAGGAACCGGCGAACCGGATTTGAATTGTCAATGGGAATTTAGGGTAAATTATAGGACCCAAAATTTGACAAAATCGTTATTCAAAATATTAGAATTAAAAAACAGCGTCAATGTTCCACATGTAGTTTTTAAAAATATAAAAATTTTATGAAATTTTACAAAAAGATACGTATTTATATGTGAGTATTTAAAAAATATGAATTTTATGTTAATTTGTTAATCGCAAAATATTTAATACACGTTTTAGGCTGCGAACTCGAGTCAATACTTGCTCCTGACCTTTAGTCGCCTGTCCGCACCCTTTTCTGAAAATTGCAAAGATGCATACGTTGCAATGAAAAAAGTAACCGGATATGAATCGAGATGGTGTGGAAACAGAAGACAGGTAAATTAACAATTAACTCATCCTATTTTACGTATTTAAATTGCTTAGACTTAACTACGCCATCTATTCAATATTGAATTACTTACAGGGCAATGCGAGACCTATAGCCCTATTTTCAAAGTCGAGCGCCCAAATCCGAGTTTTCCGTCGTTCTTCAGCATCCCAATCTCCCGCTACAGGGTTCAGCGTTGCAGTCACTTCCATGGATGCGGCCGAGTTGAGCGGTGTCAAAAGTTCGCTTAGATTTAACCTTATTGGATAGTTTAACTTGACATGAAATTATAATTAATTAATATTCAATTCAAGATAAATACTATTTCTTCCCAATTTTTATAAAAAACGATACATAAGCATTGACATTAACACAAAAATATGGATTTGAATTTTGAAGTGCTAAAACTATGAACAAGTGAACCATGCGAAATGCGACAGACACAACAACAAACAAATTAGAGCAACTATAAGTTTTATTTTTCAACTTAACATTCTGTATAGTATTAGCAAATCTCAGATTTAAGCGCATGCTTCAATTTATAGTCCCTAACGAGTTACGTGCAATTAATTACAAAATATCAAATTCTAAATTCGAACATAGTGGTTTCCCTAAAGGTTACATCATATGAAACATTCTTGTCTCTAAATTAGTTAAGTTAAAAACAATAGATACCACTTTACTTCAATTATAAATTGAAATTAAACATGCATTTTCTTCGTTCTATAAATATAGAAACTTACACTATCAACATTAATGTGCCTTAACCTATTATGATTTGCTACTGGTGCCCATGATATCATTCCACAGCGCTTCATCATCCTCTCCCGAGTCTGACTCAACTTCAGGTTCGTCCACTGAGGGTTCGGGTTCTTGCACGGGTTCCGGTTTTTTGTACTTTCCCGACGCATACAACTTTTCATACTCTTGTATACTTCCAATTATGGGTATGTCATCCATATTTTCTTCCTCGGGCTTTGGAGTTGGAGCAGGTACATCTGGAATCAGCTTTTCTCTTCTTAATTTACTTCGTAGTCGACCCAACATTTTATTAGATTTGACACTCTTCTGAACCTTCTTACTGTTGTACCATCGGTTGAACCATGTTCGAGGCGTATCTTCATCCGATTCAGATTCTTGTGATTGTGAACTATTTTGATCTTCATGGTCCGCTGGTCGTTCGGCGCATGTATGCGTTTCTCCAGGTATCACAATGTTTTGGTCGGGTTTTCCTGAGGAGTCATCTGAATCTTCATCATCACTTGGCCTCGGGATTCTGTTTCCGTCAGCGTCAACTGGGCTTGGGCTTCTGGGTTGGTAGAGGTAGGCATCGGTGTCCGATTCCGAGTCAACTACTGAATTGAATTTAAATTCAATGTTCGAATTATCATCAAATACTTCAAAAGACTAATTCATTGTTAAAATCGCTACCTTTCTTTGCAGTTTCCTTTTCTTTTTCCTTCTCTGCATCAAGTGCAGGTAGCTCCTGATTCGAAATGTCAGATAATTGTTCGAGATCAAGGCTATCTCTCACGTAAACTGCTTCTGGTCCAGGATCCTTGACCCACTTCCGTCGTTTTACTTTTCGTTCATCGTCTGAACCCAGAACTCGCCAACCACCCACCTCATCTTCTTCCGAATCCGAATCGGAACTGTAGACGTATTTACCTTTTTCCTTTTCTTTTCCGAAAGTACCGAAACCGGTATTTTCCGGTTCTGGCTCGTCCGCTTCTGGTTCCGATTCTTCACCTGAGGCTATTTCACCTTCTTCGATTTCAATCTCGATGGGTGTTGGAGGTTGGATGATGATCTCTTCTCCGTAATCTTCGTAGTCCAATTCTTCGTCTGTGACTGGCGGTGGGGGTAGTGGCTGTGGCTGTATAATCTCCTGTAAATGTTTATTTTATTTTAGCCTTTACTTATTGCGCGATATAAGTTGGTTAATGTCAATATGTGCAAGGTCAGTTGGTCGAACACCTTATATATTGATAAAAATTAGCGCAAAAAATTGTTTCACCTGTTCCTGTTCCTGCAAATCTTCATCTTCGACTTCGTCAATACTCGGACTAGAATCTTCCTTTTCCAGACTGGAGGAAACTTGAGAGGGTGACGGAGGTTTGGACACTACTGGCGTGAGGTCTGTAGCTTCTTGGACCACCGTCACAGTAGAATCAGGTGACACGGCAGAAATTGGTGGCGTTGACACAGTCATAAGAGGAACAGTGGGTGATGTTGAGGACAAGGGATCAGATATTTTCGCTTTCAATATTTCAGGAACTTCAGCTACAGGTGAAGGCAACGAAACGACGGCTGACGAACTGGGCCCAGGGGAAGGGGAAGTGTCCATAGAAAGCGCATCATCGAGTAAATTCGTATCCAGTCCTTGAGTTTTGAGTAGTGCCTTTATAGCTTTAGCCCTGTATTCCAGTTCCAGTAGTTCCATAAGCGTCTTTTGAGGAGGCATTCCAGGTACATCCGGAGCAGGAGGCGGAGCTTCTTTGGCCTTCTTCTTCTTCTTTTTAATTTTATCTTTAGATTTCTTCTCTTTAGATTTTACTTTTTCTTTGGAGCTTTTGGATTTCTTCACAACCAGTACAGGGTCAGTCTTCTCGTGTTTTCGCTTCTTTTTCTTCTTAGGTGTAGTGGTGTCTTCTACAAATTCAAATCAGATCATGAAATAGTAAAATTCAAAAGTCTCCAAATTGTGACCTTTAAAACTTTACCTTGACTTATAGATTTCTTTAATTTCTTCTTAATTTTCTTAAGTGGAACGGATGATTCGCCTTTTGTTTCCTTGACATTTCCTGAAAAGCGCAATAAATGTATATTTATGTTCAAAATGAACGCAAATTAAAATAATTATTATTGTCGCATGAAATTGGCAGGCTTACCTTTCTTGCCTGCCTTCTTGGGCTGAACAGTTGCATCAACATTAATAATTTTACCTAAACACCAAGTTAGAACATTAGACCTTTCATTACCATCAAAAATGAATCCAGAAATGCCAAATGATTTTGAACTTACCATCAATCACATTTGCTAAAGTTGCTAGACTAACAGAGTTCATTTCCTTGAGACACATTTGTTGTAATCTTGAGAGGCTAAAATGCTGAAGATAGAAAACACGGTCAATTTAGTGAGTCAGTGTGGAGTAGAAGATACACACGTCACGCTGTAATAGCAATGGTTGTGAAATATCTTACTTTGAGTTCATTAGGAATTAAGGCCTCAAGTTTTTTTCCATGCAGAATTGACATTGCCTCCTTGAGTAGTCTCGGCTTGTCTTCAATGTAGTGCATCAAGGGATGTAGTTCAAGCTTTGTGTCAGTCTCGTCTGGAGGAACTTCTGGTTCGGACGTTCGTCTCCTGGTGCCTTCATCTGAATGTCCACGACGACGTGAATGATGATGGGGTGATCTTGAGCTCGACCTTAAAAAATTCGGTTCAAATCAATGGAAGTCAAGTTTCCGTGAGACCAAACTTATGTTTCTGGTTATCCTATCAGAATTTACCTTGAGCGTGACCTCCTCCGACTCGGTTCAATAGACGATCCCGATCTTCGACGATGACGACGGTAGTGTTCATACTCATCCTGAATTCTTTTCACCCTGTGCCTATCCTCTTCACGATATCTTGATGAAGAATGATATTCATGACTAGATCTTCGTTCTGAACTATACCTTCTCACCTGTTCGGAACGGGAATCATCTCTGTCCCTACTTCGTCCCCTTCCATGGTACACATCTTCTGGTCTTGTGTAGTAACGACTACTGGTGGGATTACGTGGAACTCTGGCAGGTGGAGGAGGAGGAATAAAGAATCTATTGCTATCATCCTCCGGTTTCGTTGGATAAGTTCCACAATATTCATGGCTAGAGAATGGGAGCCTTTGAGAACGATTAAAATTACGTGGCTGGAATTTGGGTCTTGAAAGTTCATTATCGTAGAGGTAGTAACGTTGACCTTTGCTGGGTCCTGCTGCTCTCGGGCCTGGATCATGTTCATGGCCAAGTTCTTCCATTCTACTGAGACCTGTGACGTTTGGTTTGAGTTTGAGTACTTGGCAGCCAGTGCTAGGTGTCTAGAGTCTAGAGTTACGAACGGGACAGAAGGCTAATCTGAAATATGAATTTACAAATATTATACAGGGTCAGCTTATTATATTTAACATTAAACAAAGTTTGCTATTAAAAATTTACTACCTTTGACTTTGACCTTTCAATTTTCACCTGACTGTCCGCTCACCTCAGTGTGTGTGTCCACAGGCAGATTACGGGAAACTACATATGACGCTTCCCAAAGGAGCAGGTATAGCTGAATCTCCGAAATGTGTATTTTAACATATAACTATTTATTAATTGCTGCATAATTAACTTTGGTTAACACAAATTTTACTTGACTTTAGATTGGGATTCCTCCGCTACTTTCGATTTGGACACTTTCAAAATGGTATTTGGCGCGTTGATCAGCCCCAAAAAAGCAACAGCATTTTCCTCAGAGTCAGAGTCGTCTCAACTTCAACAAAGGTTAACGCTACAAAAAACAAAATAAACGAATGAATAGACCCTGTAAAAAACTTCTTTTTTTTTTCGAAATTTCGGCTATGATGTATGAAATGAAAGAAATTAAGTAACTTCTTGCATCTTGATTTCATGCTAATATATGGCATGTCAATTTTTGAAATTTAATGTAACGCATGTTTTCTCACATTTTTTGTTTATTAAAAATTATAAAAGTCGTAAAACTTAAATTAAAACCGAAATCATGATGATACGAGGGGCGTTCAATAAGTAATGTCCTTCTACCCTTTAGAAGTAGGGTGGAATGTTAGGAATTTTATTTCATAATCCTTCTATCGAATGTACATCATGTTCCAAAAATCAGGTCAATTCGTTCAGTCAGTCGTCCACGGCACGTCCTCAAAGTCAGATATCGTAAGCGAAGCATGGAATTTCGAAAAATCCGGATACGTTCAACCATAAAGTTTTTTTAAAATTGCAGGGAAAGTCCTCAAGGGAAATTTACGAAAACTTACAAGGAGTTTATGGTGACAGTACTCCTTCCTACCGCACAGTTGCTAGGTGGGTAAAGGACTTTAAGTGTGGTAGGGAGACGGTAGAAGGCGGGCCTCGCCATGTACGGCCAATATCCGTTTCTGCTATAGGTTCATGTGCCAAAAAATTAAACAGTTAAATAACCTCGACCGTCGTGTGACTGTTGTTCAAATAGCCCAGGAAATGGGGATTTCAGTTGGTAGTGTCAGTTCAATTCTACATTATAGACTCGGGTTATCCAAGCTATTTGCCCTTTGGGTCCCAAGTCCGCTTACGACCATTCATAAGCAAAAAAGTGGTCAAGCTTGTGAAGCCCTGCTGAATCTTTGGAACGCAGACCCAAATAGCTTTCTTACAAGAATCATCACCGCTGATGAGTCATGAATTGATCACTATGATCTGGAATCCAAACAACAAAGTATCCAATGGGTTAAGACGAAAAATCCAGGTCCCATCAAGGTAAAAGCCAGTAATTTGGCTGGGAAGGTTCTAGTCTCAGTTTTCTGGGACACATAAGGAATTCTTCTCACGAATTATATCCCAAGATAGACTACCATGAATGCTTAATATTATCTGGAAGTTTCGGACCAATTGACTTACAACATCAGGAACAGGAGAAGCGGAGCCTTAAAGAATAGAATTTTTCTTCTCCACGATAACTCGTCACCCCATACTGCCAACATTGTAAAGGGTTTCCTGGACCGATCCACGCTCTTGCAAATTGACCAGCCCCCTTCTTCTAGAGACTAGGACTTATGTGATTTTTATTTATATCCACATTTGAAGAAAATTATCAGGAGAAAGAGATTCAGGGAAAACAGTGAACTCATATAGTGCGTGCAAAATGTTCTGAATGGCTTTTCAAAAGAATTTTATTGCGAGAGTATGAAACAGTTGAAACGCAGAAGTGAGCGCTGCATTAAACTGCAAGGAGACTATGTTGAAAAACCACAAATGACTTCTGAATAAATTGCTTTTGTTCTTGAGATACCTGTAGAACGACACTACTTATTGAACGCCCCTCGTACATGCATTGCATTTCAAGCTATGTGACTTAACTACGAAATATAAATTAAAGTTACTAACGTTGGTAGTGAATATATAAATTATACTAGCTAAGTTTGAGACATTTTATAACATCATAAATTATTAGACTTCTTTAGCAGGTGTGAGCGTTGTTGGAGGAGATGACGTCATCGGGCTTGGCACGGTGGTAATATTTTCACCTGGCGTATTGGTTGACATGTAGAAACGTCCTTCCGTCCTGGAAACATTAAAATGGTATTATAATATTCATTTTGTACTCAAAACGTTGATTTAAAAGTAAAAATAGTTTCGTATACTGTTGTTTACCCGGGTTTACAATATTCACCAAAGACGCTGGTCACTTCGCATGTACATTTTTTATTTTGATACGAGTCCCAGGATTCGCATTTGCATGCTTTGAAATTGGGCATTAAAATTGAGCGAGCGTAGTATTTGGGAGCAGTTTGATGGCTACAAATTCCTGATTTCAAATAGTACAAGATATAAAAATATAAATTTATAAGTACACTAATTTCGGACGAATTGAAATTTACCAGCAACAGCTTCATGCAAATCTGCAGTATGGTCTCCCGTGCTCTTGCATTGTGGCTGACTCCTCCCTCCATTCGGGTAAAAGTCGGCATGACCTGTGTCATTCTCAATTCCAAGCTTTCCAGCATTTGTGTGTAGAACGTCAACAAATTCCGCATCGGATTTGTCTAATTTGACTTCCGATGTCTTCTTGTCGTAGAGTGGACCGGCTGGATCCAAGCCTAAAATGTACAGGGTGCTCAATTTTAGAATTTTGTTTGTATTTTGAATACGACCGTTTGCAATTCGTCATTCAAAAATTGATTTTAACCCGAAGCTGCATATTTGATTAAAATCAAGACATTTCTCGTGCCACCCTGTATATGCCGGTTACCCTCACCTGTTATTCGGCCAATCTTCTGATGAAAATGCCGGTTAAGGTGATAGCCCGCAAAGCCTACGGAAATTGCACATGCCTGATTTTAAAAATCGGATTTAGGCTTGCATTAAATTTTATAAAACGTAGTTAGCTTATTACCCGCAATATGAGCTCCTAAGCTATATCCAACCACGTGTATTTTACTCAAATCTGTAATAAACTGCTGATCTCTGAGGAATTTAATGAATTGAGCTAGGCGTTGTCCAACGACAAGGGCGTAGCTAACTGACAATTTGTAGAGTCGGATGCTGATTTCAGTGCCAAAATGTGATAAGTCTCTCCAGTCCAAGCAAATCAAGTTAAAGTCTTGTACGGGCTTTTGCTGATAGTAGGCTGAAGGTCAAATTCAGTTTTAGAGTATGATCTGTTTTTTTAGAATTTTAAATCTTAATTAATTACCGTTGATTAACGTTCCTGGAAAATTTTCAGCAGCACATTCTCCCATGAAACCATGAATTAGGATTTTGAGCGGCTTTGTTTTATCAAAATTGGATGCTTTCAATGATTTGGTTCTACCAATTTTCAGTTCAATGGAGTCGTTTACACTGAAAACCAAAAATACAATTTTAAAAAGAGTTAATTCTAAATTTAAGAAATAAATCACAAACTTTGGAGTTGAAATTAGAAGAAACCGAATTTTCTTGTACAAATCTCCAACGATCCATTTGGATTTTTCAATTTCCATAGACTCATGCTCTGGAACTGGAAAAAGATTATCTGGTAAAATCCCAAAATTAATGAGTTGCCGCTCGCAAACAAAACTATTTTATTGTACTGTATTAGAAACTTACGAGGCAAAAAATCATAATTCTCGTCTTCTGTTGTTTCCAACGGAACATTAGTCGTAGAAATCCCAGATTCACAGTAACTCACCGAAAAGACGAGGAGCTTCAATCCAATAATTATACACAGTGATTTCCGGTTCATATTTGGGTTTAAATTCAGAATTCTGAACAAATTCGATTTTTAATGCTGTTAATAATTGTCGAGTCAATGACCATGACCGTGAACTCTCCTGATCGTCACGTCACATTTTAGTCTGCTTTTTGATTGACACGTGGAACGTGCGATGTGTGATTACGATTAACCAGGCGTGCTAACTTGTCTTAAAGCCTCGCAATTGCACCAGATGAATCATTGATTTAATTATATATTCAATTCGGAAAACGAGAGTAGGGCACTTCCAATTCCAACTAAACGATAAAAAAATGATTTTCAAACTAGTGCAATGAGAAATGCGACACGCCGTTGTTGTTGCGTTGCCTTGTCAAATTACACCCACAGAGTGTAAATTGTGAATGCTATAAAATCTATTTTTCGTATGAATACAATTGAATTGTTTATAATTGGGCACCGTGCCAAGTACCAAACTCTCGTCATCACTTGACAAGTTCCTAATTCAAACTTCAAACACGTTGACAATAAGTATTTGAATATACAGGGTGGATACAATAATTTTTCCCAATCTGCAGCACAAGCGATTCAACTGAGAGGACCTGGCCTTGTAGTTAAGTATAAGTAATTAAAAAAGTCTGGAATTTTTTCAGATTTTAGAACCTAATGAAAGATCCTTATGATTTTTAGCTTGAAGTAAATGTACGTAGCCACCAATGGTAACCACCTCAGTTTCACTCTGACGAAAGTTATGTGGCGAACTTGTAACGTTTAGTCTACTAACCTAACCAAAAAAGCTAACGAATCAAGAAAGTACTATGAGTAAAACCAAGAAATTGGGTGGTTGCAATGAGTAGTTACAGCATGTTTCCTCATCCTAACCTCAACCGATTTTTGAAATCAATTGCAAAAATTGGCATTACTTTTTCATGGTGGAATGATTAAAAATACTGCGATATTTTGCAAAAATTGTGAATGCCTCGCCTCCTATGCTAATTTCCATATTGTATTTTGCAAAATATAGCTTGTCTTGCTGAATTTTGCATTAATTTGCGAAAAATCTTTAAAATGATCTTCCTAAAAACCTAAAAATATCAGAACCTCGTTTAATCGTAATTTTTACCTTGTACTGTACTGTTCCTCCCAAGGGCTAAGATGCAGGCAAGAGAGGTCTTTTTTCTCCGGCTGATGTAAGTCGGGCCTCTTTTTCAGCCCACAAAGTTGGCCCACTTCCAACTTGTGTACACAAT
>JAQFYU010001007.1:0-17103 GCA_034694905.1 Ceratophysella granulata | reverse complement strand
TGAAATAATTCTATTCTTAAAATGAGTGACACAATTTACATGAAATTCTCTTTTCTTTTTCCTCCTTTTCTTCCTCCTTTTCTTCTTCCTTTTTCCCTTCTCTTTTCTGTTTTCCTTCTCTTTCCCTTTCTTTTTTTCTTTACGGAATTTCCGGCAAGAATTTCCTCCGAGGCTCCGCATTAGTATAATTTAATTGTTATTATATCCCATTTCAATGCTCTTTACTTGGTTCCTTTGCCAGAAGTCCATGAATATAATACTTATTAAGAATTGAGAACAAGTAGAAGCTAAAATGGTGGTACAGTACAGTATGCCCTTCGCCACGGTCGCATACTAGACCTGTACCAGTATTGACATATCTCAGCCGTGTAACAACATGCAACTTGACGTGTGTTGTATGTTGTAGTTGAACATTTGACATTGTGTACAAGTCATAATCTGAGATTTACTTTACTGGTAGAGATTTCTTTCCTCTAGGTAAGTTAGGTTTGCCGAAACGCGCGGATAAAATGAAACAGTCCGTGCTCTGTATGTCTCTTACCAGTAAAGTAAACGTTAGCCGTCGTAAGTTATCATAACTTGGAATAATTGAAATTCACCTGTCTGTAGCCAGTTGCACACACGCTCACGCTACGCTATGGTACCGCCATAAAAAGATGCACTGCACTGTTGATTAAAATGCAACGTGCTATTGTGTATTGATGATTTGTTATTGGTTTGATAGTATGTAGTATATAAATAGAAATTTAAAGGACTCACCAGCGACAAGAGAAGAGTTATAGGTGACCGTGATCAGTGACGATAAGTAGTGGAGTGATTGACACACCGCTCCGAAAACCAAACGAAATTATATAAAAATATTGATATTGGTAGTAGCAGCAAGCAGAATCAGGAGGCGAGATGTGTCTTTCATTCAATTCCTAGCTAAAGTAATTGTACTAAAAACGTAAATAAAAGTGAAGAAACAAAAGCAAAAGCAAAGCAATAATAATGCAGAGACAAGGTGAGGGTAGTAGTAGTAGTAGTAGTACTAGAGTAATAGGGGGTAAACAAAACAACAGCATACTTCATACAACTTCATCCCTCGTTCTAACTTTCACAAACAATTTATCGCATTCTTTGGATAGACACACTCATCTGTTCAATGTTAAGAAATACGGCAACTTTCAAATACACAAGCAACAAATGGAATAACATTGAGAGAAAACTGAAGATGACTTCTCGTATTTACTTACATATTGTATTCTTAGCCGACACAAAAGGAGAAATGGGACATGTAAGGTTCTTCATTTAGTCAAACCCATCATGTGAAATGAGAGGCAAAGTTTAAGATTAATCAAGCACGTCACACGTGGAGAGATCAGCTAGACTGAAACTGACGACGGCGGACAACGGGTGACAAGGTTTTAGTTTTACAGTGTTTGATTTTGGTTTCCCTGTCACCGTTCAACTTTTAATTTAGTATAATTTTCCAGCAGGACCTTTGAATTTTGTAACGACTTCTTCGGTCGCAAGAAAGATGTCAGACTCGGACGAAGATAGTGAGATGGAGATTGAGGAAAAGAAACCCAAGGTGCTGACAAAGCACGAGAAGCAATTGGAAGCCGCCCCCTCCGTGGAGGACTGCAGTAAGCTCCTCATGCGAATTAATAAAACTGCAACCACCAAGCACCACAAACGCGATGAAATCAAACGACTCAAGAAACTCAAGAAAAAGGTACTTACTTATCTTATACATTGACATACACATACAATACAACTTATGACTGTGTAAACTATCGCAGCAATAACAAATAACTTGTCTTCATTCTCACGATTGGGTTGAATTCTGGAACAGCGAGCACGGGAGCACGCGGTAACCGCGCATGTCACATGTCCGCTACTTTAGGTGTTAGGTTAATGGGTTAAATTAGATTTTCCGAATGCCGAAAGCGCGAATGGCTAGCACGGGCGGTTCGGTTTTCGGTTGTCTTGTATTTAGTCATTAGTGGCTTCCATATGCTTACTCTTCCTGAATTTAACCAAGTTAGGTAAAGACAAACCACAAATATTCTATCACATTCACAGTTGTTCACGTGCACGTACACGTAACGTACAACAGTTGACAGGATGGGTCAGATACTCCCACGTCTCAGTTTACAGCTATTATATGTGTCACCTGTTTCAAAACTGACTGACACCTCCAAATGATTTTTGGATGGCAACAAACACCAAATTGTACTAGCAACAAGTGTTAAAGCGAAAGCATACCATTTTGAGTTTAGCAAATCTTACAGCGACTGTAATAAATACAAGTTAGTAACAAGTAGCAATATACCGATATATTTTCATTGCTATTATAAAGAGAATTAAACCAAGTTTGTCAGGTACTTTTGAGACAGGCGGTATGTTTGACTCGTTTTTAGCAGTTTTAGCAGTCTTTCATTACCTGATTGAGACTGAGGTACAGTAGATGTACTTAATCAAATTAAATAGATCGCTTCATCTTCATTTCTCGTCTTCATCTATCATATCGATTTGCTTCAAACAAGCACTCATTCTGATAGCTATAAGCAATAATAATGCACAAGACACAAAGGCTTTAAGGCATTTTGTTTAACTGGTTGCATTATCAAGTTCATGGTTTCCCAATTTTGGCTCTCGCCATCTTACTACTTTAAAATAATTTGCGATGCTCATCTGGTAAGAGAAGAAAGTGCTTACATTAATATTTGATTTGCGCAACTGCCTTTTTATAATCAAAGTTTCTGATGTATCCAAATGACTTTTGACCGATTGGCATGAAATCACATTTCCGATAGCTGACACTTCGAGATCGAGAAGCGAGGGATTGTGAGTGACGTGACTGTGCTACCCTCGTATCATATCTTGGGTGAGTCACTTTGTAAAGCCACTTTCCCAAATAAATAGCCAAGCAACCTACAGCTCGAGTTATTGTAGAACTATGAAAAGTAGAAAGAACTTCGAAACCCTCACTTTCGCTCACGACGCCCCAATTGCATTAGGAGTTGTGTGTTGCGAAGGCCTCATCTTCGGAAGAAGGGTTTTCAAACTCCGTTACTTCATACCATCACAATACACTACTACCGAACCGGCGACCGAAAAGGGTTTCAATTCCGAATGGGCATAAAAGACGTCGTATCTTATTGCATTCAGCTACAGCAATCAGAATCAATTGAAAATACTCGTAACGAAACCATTTTCCAGAATACGAGAGACGAGACAAACTATTCCAACCCCCAACACACCAATCACACAATTGGGTGGGTCGCCGGGCACAAAGCTTTCAAAGTTTTAGGTCCAGCATCTTGTTTCCACACCACAGTATGTGTCAGGGGTCAAGTCGATGGTTCGTTAGCGGAATGAGAGATTTGTTTTACCACACATTTCATAAACCTAGTCGAGAATTCTCAATTACTTTTGTACTTATTCAAATCGGTGTATTACAAAGGCGGGATTTGATCCAAACATGCCAAATGTTTATAGAAAAGTTATCCATCATAATAACAAAATACGCATACAGGCCAAAAACAATTAATGATATGATAGATATGGCAATTCGCATTCACAATTATTAATGTTACATAAACAAAACTCTTTCCTTTAAAATATTTGTTAGAATTAGAAGTCAGTTATTCGAAGCATCGAAATACTATAAGTTTGTTTTTTGAAGTTGTACATAATACAGACGGGGAAATTAGATCGTTTAGACGCTGAAAACTTGTACAAGGCAATCCATCAGCTCTTATGGTGCGCTGGTATCGAAATTGTAATGCTGTACATCAGCCAAGTTGGTGCTCAATTAGAACAGTATCAATTCTGATACATAAGTAGTTCAATGAACATTTTATGAGAGTTTAGAATTCACTGAAAATATTTCTCCTTCCTACACTAGGCTAAGAAGAAGCAGCGGGAGCGTGAGCAGCGCGAGGCTGAGGCATTGGGAAAGGATGCTCCTGCAAAGAAGGTCCCCAAAACTCTGGAGTCCATGAGGGAGCCAGATGCCACGGTTGTTGAAGAAACGGATCCAGAAACACTATTTGACCTTATCCATGATGAATTCTCTGCCTACTTCGCAAAGACCTACACACCTAAGATTCTAATTACATCGTGTGAGAATCCAAACTTGGTAAGTGTTGAATAGTTCCTTAAGTTAGAATGTCTCAAATCTCAATGACATGGCAGTCAGTGATGTGGAACAGATCCTGCATTTGACTGTCGTCTAACTCACTTCCTTTTTTTTGCTCAGAAAACACGACTCTTTCTCAAGGAGTTACAGCGGGTAATCCCCAACTCGGAAGTATTTCATCGTCGTCAATCAACTGTGAAGAAAATCATTTCACAATCCATTGAGAAAGAATATACAGATATTGTTGTCATCAATGAGCACAACAAAGATCCATGTATGTAATTATATACACGAAATATATGTACTTATTCTGTACTTTAACCTGAATATGGCGCGGTGCGCTCTTTAATTTTTATAATGTATTTGTATTTACTTTTGCATTTGTATTCTCAGGTAGCATGCTCGTATCACATTTGCCAACTGGACCAACAGCCTTCTTCAGACTTAGTAACGTTAAGCTGACGAAGCATATTAAGGTTCGCTTTAAAATTCTGTAATATCCTCAAAGACTATTTACCTGAGTGTTCCCTTGAAAAAGTGTATCAGAAACCTTGTACATATTTTGATTTTCATTACAGAGAGACTGGCGAGAAATCACAAGTCATCGGCCTGAAATCATTATGACGAATTTTGGGACACGGCTGGGCGTTGTTGTAGGTCGTATGTTGGCTTCCTTGTTTGACTATGATCCGCAATTCAAAGGACGACGAGTCGTGACGTTCCACAATCAGAGAGACTATATATTTGTTAGACACCATCGGTAAGCGATAGCTTTTTGTCCACACAAATTGAATTGATTATTAAATGAATTTCGAACGATTATATTTTGATTGGCAGGTATGAGTTCAAGGATGATGGGAAGCGAGCAGCCCTGCGCGAACTTGGACCTAGATTTACATTGAAACTCAAGTCTCTACAAAAAGGAACATTTGATTCCAAGACGGGAGAGTATGAATGGATTGTCACCAACAAGCGACACGAATTGGAGAGCAATCGACGAAGATTCCACCTGTAAACGGAACAGCCTTGCAGAAAAAAAGTTCTATATCCCAATTACTATTCTTTTTCATTTCTTAAAGTACAGTTGAAACTGAAGTCCTAGCGCCCTCGCACAGATTTACATATTCCATGTTCACGTGTTAACTAAATCGCGTCAGTTGATTCATTCATTGAGCGTGACTGACGATCGTCCTGGACATTGTGCTCTATCAGTTTTTTTTAATAAATAAAGCTGATCTCCCTGAAACATGTGCTGGGTGCAAATATTCCTTCTTTAATTTCATAATGACGTGTATATCATATGTATATCAACGTCACTATCAATAGTATCAATATGTGAATGAGGAGATGGCTGATGCACTCTGCTGGAGCAAGTACGCCATCAAGTCACTGATCAAGTGTAAAAAACTAGTTTGGTGCAACCGAACCGATGCCATCGGAGCAAGTGCTCATAACCTCAACCCTCATCGAATTGTAATTAAATTACTAATATTGATGTGTGAGGTAGTGATGGAGAGTGATGTATTAACCAGCTACCAACTCACGGTGTCATTTTCCAGTTGATAGACCCGATAAATATGCAAATAATCTTACATACGTCACCAGTGAGCTTGATAGGGCTCTAACTTACGCATGGAGAGGTTTGACAGGTTTGCATCTTGCATTTTTTTACGGTTTTTGTTCTTTTTGGCTTGTAATTTTTCCAGTCAGGCTAATAGTCTTGATGTCTGAAAGTCTGAATGAATGAAACTCAACTGACCAAGTTCATTCCATGATTTACCAATTGGCGACGGAGTGTGCAGAAAATATTAAGGAAGATCAAGATGCACCTTTATCACCCTACATACGCACGTTCAACAAGAAACGATAGAAAGATGTACAAGCGTTCTCAATACATTCTAGTCTTTTTCTTCCTATCTCGTTTTCATCAATCACTTCCAATCAAACTGATACATTCCTCATCTTCTCATCCGGAACTAGTTTTTTTTCAATTGTTTCTCAAAGGGAAGGAAAACCCCGACTCCTGAACATCATCACATGATGGCAAAGTACCTTTCTTATAATGAAAGTCATAAACTAGTAATTAACGGCTTGGCCACCGGAATGGAATGTACTCGAACAGCGGGTCAAAGGTGGACCATTTGCATGGCACGACACTTGTCTTTCGTAGTAAAGATTAATCTGAGTACTGTGGTACGAGGACTAACTCAAAAGTTTGTAGAGATCTTGTTTATCGTGCGCCTAATTATTGTACAAACTCAATTGAAATCGGACAAACTCTTTATTTTTCAGTTGACCTTTGACACTGATAAAAAATTTCCGCATATTGTTTGACGAGATCTGACATGCAATTTCAAATATATTTTTTATCCGACCACGTAGTTTTCTCCTGATTTTTAAGGAGAATCCTCAATTTTTGCTCTGGTGATTTTTGGGATAATTTAATTAATAATAATAAATTTTTCATTGATTATAGTGAAATAGCACTTCCTCAAGTGCAAGTGTCTACTGTATCAGTTTAAAGGCCCATTAACCTCTGAGCTATGAAGTTTTGAATTGTGAAGTGATGAGCATCTTTGTCGTGCATTTAGCATGCAAATTCATCAAGTTTGGTCTCTGATCTCAGATCAGAAACAGGAGAGTCCGTGTTAAGTCCGTGTGCACAGCGTATTGACCATACATTTGACCCACAACACCTTACTCTCAAAAAATCTAGGCTCAGAGAGAATAGAGTATTGTAGTGGTGATGAATGTTGTTGCGGAGTACGAAGCCCCATTTTTAATGTCATTCTTTGTCAAGATTTGAAACTTGGGTTTAATTTGAAATCTCATAGGCAGTGAAGGAATGGTTGAATATTTTTGGCCGATTTTTTCTGACTTTCTGACGATTTTTACTAACTACTTAATTAATCCAGGCATAACCGACCTAATCCTTTCATCCTTGCAAGGCATAACATTTTGTCAAAGATCTCTTCGATTTTTGGAATTGACCCTCGTATTTCGATGGAACGTTAAGCAACACGGGTATAACGTCCATAACCAATTATGAGCATGTTCACCTGACTTTCGTAGGTATACCTGAATCTGAATCTTTTATCATCCCATGCCAATAGATCAGTTTTATTACCGCCGCGTCTGAAGTGGTTTGACGTATATGCGTTAATTCCCTACTTCACCTACTTATTGACTTTTCTAAGAAATATTTTTTCTAACCGCGGTAGTCGACAGTCGACACATATACATAACACCAAACCTTGGAGATTTTCGAAACTCATGTATTGACACCAATCCATATTCAGGAAATGTTTCTGGAAAGGTACTTATATGTACTTACTTTGCAATGCAACGGTTAAGTTAAGATGCATATGTTCCTACTCAAACAATTATTTTAGAATTAGGTCAAATAGTTTCCTAAACAATTCCTGGAACCGTGAGAACTGAACTGAGAACCCTTACTGTTTGCGTGTGTGCTTGTTCCTCGCTTTACCTTGCATAAACTGCTCTATGTGTGCTGATTGCTGATGCTGAGTGTATAGACTAGCATAATGTAAACACACAGTACACTGTCTCTAATTAAGTGAAATCAAATCCTGGATTTCTACTTGCACTATTTCAAGTAAACAATTACGTACTTGTGTTTGTTATTTTGTACCTGTGACCAGGTTTTCTGTCTTAAATTCAATCTGTACATGAGACAATACAACAACCACCATTTGACGTATTGTGTGCAAATTCTCTGCATTATTTCCTATTGAAAGCTTTTTTGGTAACTTTCCTGACCCGTAGACTATTTCTAAATCCTATGAAATGTAATGCCCCATCATCAGTAGTAATACGCTGTAGTTCGACTTCTCGAGCTAATTTTGCAAATTCTCTATATAGTTCATCCGTATATGATTTCCGTTCTAAGTAAAGCATCTCAAGTTTTTAAATAGACTCTAAGAATTCCAAGCCCACGCTATATTACATAATAATATTATTGCTCCTTGATCTGAAACTATTAAACACTTTCCTCTGCAAACATGAGCATTGGTATATGTCTGGATGGGAATATCCCAATTCGCCTGGTTCTCCGCACATAAATAAACATGTAGAAAATTCCCGGGACTATTCATAGACTTCCGAAGCAATAATATATACTTTGTTAGGGCTCATAAATCATTCCTGTCTCTCCAGATACCCAAGACATTCACACAAACAGGAGTTCCTGATTCTTATGCGATATATTCCACGTTATTAACTTCATTTATTAGCTCATACGCCAGAGAAGACGCCTCCAATAAGCTTTCTGAGCTGAAATGGAGCACACACGCACAGCTAGTGCAGGCAGAGTACGAATCTTTTTTGTTGCAGATTTATAGCCTACCTCCACCTAATTCTATTTATTTTCCTCAATGCTTTATATCCAGTTTTATCCTCACACGTGTTCGCAGTTCCTGTTGCTTGTTCTTTTGATCATAAAGGATGCTCATTACCAGGTACTTTAATTTCAAATATGATTGCAAGAGAAGATCAACAATCAACTTTTATGCATTGTGCTAGTGAAAAACGACTGTAATTGGCTAATTTTTTACAGTATATTCTATGTAACGACGCTATTATTCCTTGCGCACATTTATATCAGTTCTATTCACTCACATAACAGGTCCGCTAGTTCGATATTTTGTACTTTCCTCTATATATTATAAGATTTATCATGACTAAATTACAAAAATTGATCCCTGATCCCTGACATCACTATTTTGACTATTCACCTCCAAGTTCAACTAGTATTACAAAATGATGAAATGATGCAGTCTCCGCGAAGAATAGGCTTTCATTTGCTCCCAAGAAAAGATGAGTAGGAGTGTGTATGGGATTACTTCTAACGGAGTACCGCACCGCATGCCAAACACGAAGCTAGGAATTTAGGTGAAGGTGAAAGTTCTATCAGAACTGCATACGTAGTATTATGTTTTGGAGTTGAAGTTCAGTTGAAGTGCGTATAAATTTATTTAAAGGTGCATTGATTCCTAAAGGCTTTCTCTGCTGTTCTGAGAGAGGACGTGGACAAATATTCCGGTGATGAAATGGAGGATGTACCAATTCCTACTCAAATACAATTTGCAACGTGTAAGATGCAAGTGCGACGTGCACCACTTAAGTGACGCTTCCTGTGTGCAAAATACAGATGAAATGAATTTGCCAGCAAGCATTTTAAATAAAATTAAAATTATGGTATATAAATACCTACCGTAAAGAATAAATAATGTTGCAGTACGAGGGTCTTCATCAATTATTAATTTGTCCAATTTTTGAAAACTTGTATAAAAAACAAAGGCGATTAAATTGGGTTGAATTGAAACCTGCATAACAAGTAAAAGAATACGGTTACATTGAAGCAAAAATAGGCAAAATTATACAGTTTTAAATACAATTTTCGTAGAGCAATTTTTGGAACTTTTTTAAAACATTTACTTCTATTGTTCCCTTTAAACAAAATCCCTACTTAGCTTTTGTAGTTGAGCATTCGCGGATTCGGTCTCGTGATGTCAATACACTGCACCTTGGATACGCTTAAATTTTCATGTCGCGTAGCGATTTCTGCTCTAAATATTTTTAAATGAATGACAGGAAAATTATGGTGTTAATTTCTAAAGCAAACTTGCTACGTCTGCACTATTGTATTCTGCTTGGAATTAGTATTTTCACCAAAAACATAGTTAGCTCATATATGCTCAATTTGTTCGACTGTGAGAAAGTGTGAATTTCAAAAGTGTTGATGAGAAAAACGAGATTTTCTACTAAAATTCTTTTAAAAATGTTTTTATGCTTACTTTTGACCAATTTTTTGAGGTAAGATTAGTTTTGGGAAAATTTTCAGTTCAATTCGTTCATTCTATACTTTTTTCATGTTTTCAAAAATCGGACAAAGTTAATGAAATTACCGTCGTATTTACTACATCGACTACGGACTCGCACCCGTGCTTTCAAAATTGAGCCTGAAGAGTTTTGGTAGTAGAAGCGTTGAATTTATTTCGAATGAAGTGTCTATGGGTCCACAAAAATTAGCGGCACATGACAGGCCAATAAGAAATCCTCAAGAGAGCCAAGCCAATCCGAAATATTTGCTTTCAATTTTTATGACGCGAAAACTGCTGACTGTGCTGATTCCAAAAACAATAAATTAATCTGAGACGCATTGACGGGCGCCTTCCACTCAACTCGGCACGAGCGATAATAATATGTATTTTTATTCTGTCTACAAATGGAGTCCTGGTAGCCTCCACTATCAATCACATTACTTCTTTAAATGCTGACAGGGAGTGAAAGGTCTTAAATTTTAAAAACAAACATCTAGGTACGTCTGTTCCCACTTTCGATTCCTGAAGCTGTGCCTTTGACTGGTAACTACTTCTCTAATTTAAACCTTTGGGACTCCAGGAAGTCGACGAACTTATTACTCACGAGCATTTATTGCTTAGTTTTTATTCAAACTGCTGAAAAGGGGTTTATAGTTTAGACAAAATCGAAATAAATGTCAGTATTTGTATTATCTTGGGAGAATTTGCCTAAAGTGTCACATAGGAAGTCGAACAAGTTGGTCTAAATAATAAATATACGGATACTCAGACTTTATAGCTGAAGTAGAAGTACATTTTATGGCTTCTCACTTGTTAGGCTAAATGAAATTGTGTGTAGTGATTTTTGCATCAATCAAATATTGAAGTTGATCAAGCCAGCCTGAGTCGGAGTGTAAGATTCACAAAAATGAAAACCCATTTTAATGGAATCTCTATCAAACTGGCGAATTCATTTATGTATTTTTACATAATCTAAAAAAATTTAATCAAAGATGCTCTTAGGTGTTCGCCGTCTTATGAGCGCAGCGTTTGGGCGGGCGCGATACATACAGGTACCGCCATTTGGATCTGAACTGAACAACTCGGGTGCCGTCTATTGGGTACCGTCATTTGGCGCAGAACTACATATTGGGTGGGTCCCGTCTTTTGGGTTAAGTTGACTGGGTGCAGGAACAAATATATCTTTTGACATACGAGTACTTAGCCTAAATGTGCTTGCACCCAAATAGACAGACCTTCAAATCACGGCGCCCAAATATACCGCGGCCAAATGACTGCCCCCACTTGACGTAGAACCATTTTAGTTAGCCAGAACAAGACCATATTATTTGCGTTTCAATAATATATGTATTGTAGACTAGACAGTTTACTATTGTTCCGCTTACTTTATTACCGGAGTAAATAGACTACCTAAAAAGACGTCAAGGGCGTTAGCCGTGAAGAGCCTCTTTTCTCTCCACGGATTTTTAAATTGTGCATTGGGTATTCGGTGCATCGAGTTTTCAGCTCAACCTATTTTGTTTGAGGGCCTCTTTCACAGTTCCAAGTTCCAATTCCAATTCAATCTCGCTCGAGCTGATTCTAAATGATGTGTTTTGTACATAAAATAAATCTATCATTAGGATTACGAGCATCGGCTGGGCTGGCTTGGACCTGTTTACCGTATTTCCATGTACAATCCTATGTATCACGAACGAAGCGTACGACTGAAGTGTTGAAATTCTGAAGTTTATGTAACGATTGAAGTCAAGTCGACATATACCTAATTGTGTGGCATTAGGATTCAATATACTTAATCACCAGCATAAGTTACTTACATAGGTATGTTATGTTTTACGTTAACATGAGGCTTACTTAATGTTGAGATTGAGATTGATGAGAACCTGTTAATACGACACGCCTCAAGTCGGGAAATGTGTCCTATGTATTCGTACTTTCACCACACACACATATGTGCATAATCTGGTACTCGGCTTAAGCGTTGGTACTTTCACTCACAAACAACTCAAAATCTACTTGAAAAATATGAAGTCAAGTTGACAGACTACGACTAGTCAAGTCTCTACAGATACTCTATTCAACTTTACACTATTGTAGAAATACAAATCCTAAATTTCGTTTACGAAGCCCATCTTACGAGAAATGATTTCGAGGTTATTCAATTTATGCTGCTACGATAGATTGAGAAGATTTTTCTATAGCAAGCAAATTCAAATGAAGTAAAATTTGCAAAACAAAACTAACTTTCATGGTTTGCGCCTTGGTCTATTGTACGAAATAGGCAGTAATATTGTTCTAAACGCATTTAACAAATTGTGAAATATCCAGCCCTTGATAGCCTAAACCTTAAGAAGTAGCCCAGGGTTTCGTGTCTGCATCATAGATGGTCATATGGCCCTCCGGCCCTCCGGAGGGCCGGAGGGCTATAGGGCCTAAGTTGGTTCGGAGGGCCGGAGGGTCGGAGGGCCTAACTTGGTTCGGAGGGCCGGAGGGCTGGAGGGCCTAAGCTGGACCGGAGGGCCGGAGGGCCTAAGTTGGACCGGAGGGCTGGAGGGCCGGAGGGCCTAAGTTGGACCAGAGGGCTGGAGGGCCTAACTCGAGTCTGAGGGCCGGAGGGCCAGTCTCGCAACTTTAACACATAAGAGATAGGGAAATGGCCCTCCGGCCCTCCGGCCGAAGCTCATTTTGGTCGAAATGTCGGAGGGCTGGAGGGTCGGAGGGCCTAAGCTTGGTCGGAGGGCTGGAGGGCCGGAGGGCTTAAGTTGGCTCGGAGGGCTGGAGGGCCGGAGGGCCTAAGTTGGGTCGGAGGGCCGGAAGGCCGGAGGGCCGGAGGGCCTAAGTTGGGTCGGAGGGCCGGAGGGCCGGAGGGCCTAACAAGTGCCCATCTATGGTCTGCATGTTGCTTCGCCTTGAATAGAATTAACAGTATACTCTAATTTGGGCTACAACAAATTCAAAACCAAATCGATTGCCTTTTTGTGTTATAAAAATCCGAAGATAGAATGAATCTGGCAACTTTCTTGTGTCTGCCTACCAATACATACGAAAGCTTTGTGATTAGTTCACCCGAAGAGAGAATTTTTCATTGTTTTGTATTTTAATGCTATTATGAACAGCCTTTAAGCTACTATACAAATTCTGCGGTAGGTAGAACTGCCAAAATTTTGATAATCGGTAATTCAACTTTACCACACATGTGTGTAACTACCTTCTTAATTAAATTGTATTAAGCATCCAATCTAGCTATATAAATACGTATTTATAAAAAAAATCCAATTCCAAATTTTAAATCCAATTTTAGTACGTAATACTAATTACCTAATCTCAATTTCTTTTTTTCGACGGTAATTATTTGATATTTGATTAATTGGTATTTGGTATTATTGCTCAATTTTAAAGCGTAATTATTATCTTGGACTATATATTAGGGGTGATCAGATTGAATTCCTGTCTTCTGAATTGCTTAGAAAAGTAAGCAAGTAATCAGTTTGCCAAATGATCGTTTCATCAACAATTTTTCTTAAGCATGATAAACGCTTGTGGCTTTTGCTAACTTCAGCAGCCAATGAAATCGTTTCCCGCCAAAACCAAAACTCTTGCTTAAGCACTTAATTATTTAAGTTATACCATCTGACTACCCCTATTATTTGATATTGAAATTTGAGTTTAAATTATTTAATTTATAAGGTTAAACTAAAACACTATTTTATTTCGTAACACCTTAGTAATATAAATGTAAGTAGTAAAACCTTTTAAAATTCCGAGAATGATACCAAATTCAGGACCTGTTTGATTGATTGTAGAAGACAAAAGAATTTGGTAAATTAATAAAATAAAGTGCTACACAATTTTCTCGAAAACAGAAACAATTTTTAGGTGGAAAGATTATTGGGTTAAAAATCCAGACTTGATTTGGTCATACGCATATCTTTTTCGAAAACCTAAATGCTCGTAGAATCCTTATATTGAGTTTAGAATCGAAAGCATCATCAGCTTGCTCGTGACGTGTTTTTCTAGTGAATACACGGAAGAAGAGACAAATGTACTGTTTTATGTATCAACTCACATGAGCTTGTTTATGTTCGTAATGTCGTCCATACGAGCACACGTTGTTGAGATGACTGAAGAGGTTTTCCGTTCCGTTCTAAAATTAGGACTTGGGCGTTCTCAAGAGAAGTATTTTAAGAACTGTCAACAATTAGCGCTCTAATTTTATCCTGGAATTCAAAGGTAATAAATAATAGGCTTACCTGCTTCCGAACCGTCAGCAGACTCCAATGTCATGCCAGTATTGGAGGGTAGGTTGTTATTCCCAACATTGCCATTCCTTCTTCCATATCCTATGCAATGGCTTTCTGTTTTTCCTGAGCTCCGGCTCCGCACAAATAGCCCCCGTTGTTGAAGGATATAAATGTGGCGTCCAAATTGGAAGCCATTGGAATATAGGAAATTGGCTTAGACAAAGTGGAAATAAATCAGAAGTGGGTAGCCGAGGCGCCATTTATTCATGAAAGTTGTGTCTTCATCCCAACCACTGTGGCACCACAGAAAATCCTTGGCACTTTTTGAAGGCGAGGAATTTGCACTCTCAGAAAATAGCGGGAGTCAATAAATTGAGATTTTGCGTTGTCAGGGCTTTGGATGACCATGACCGCTTAAGGCTAATTTTACATCAGAAGCATAATTAGGAAATTATCTAGATTCTTAGCCGATGCATTCTTCCCTTGGAAATTTTTAGTTTTCAATTGCACTTCTGCACGAAATCAGTGTTTCTATTTTAGATTTGAAAAACATAAATGATGAACGACTGTTTTGGGCAGAATCATCTGTCATAGCGAAGCTATGCCTAAACGCACTTATAGAATTGTTAGACTCAACACAAGCACACGCTCACATTCTAGAAGAATTACGTAATCAAATCAACCATTAGCAATAGCGCTTGATATTGTATTTCCAATCGCTGCTTTGTGCTTGTTTGTCCCGGGCTTCAAATATAAATATACGCAAACCATTAATATTTCGCATAACGACATATTCTAATCTGTATTATGTTGTAATTGTTTTAACAATTTGAAACCCCGCATCGATCTATTGATATTTGCTTTAAATTCGAAGGTCGAGTAAATATTGTTTGGGTCATTTTTCCTTGTTGCTAAATATCGGAATGAAGTCACTTCCGTTCAAGGAGCATCGGAACCAGAGATATGAGATATGTATGACATCACCAAATGCAAGTCAATCGACGCGAAACTTTCAGTTCCGGTGTACGAGATGTGTACAAAGCAAACGTTGTGGTCTATCTATTAACATGCGAGTCTTCGACGAATCCGCGGTATTTCCAGATGTTCGGTTAAATCAGCTCGTACCCGCAGGTGATTTTTGCTTTTACCTGGTTACTTGACAATCCTTATGACCCAACGTGATAATGAATGATCACAATTAAACTTTTAGTGGTGTTCTTGTGACTCTAATTTGTCTAATTTGTGCAAAGAGAGACCCGTTTTCATATTTTGCTGTAGCCTATCCGAATCGGTAAATAACTGCACGTAGTATTAGTCTGACTTATCTGGTTCCATAAAAAGACGTAACGTTTTTGGAGCCTACATTCTCAGTCTTAAGTTTATTGTACTCAATTCGTCGCAATGTTGCTTGAAGTTCCTTCGTCTAAATATAGTTTAAAATTAGAGTCTCATTACCACAAATATTCGCTAATCAGACAGAAACCAGATTCACTGCTGTAGTAAATGAATTAAACTGAATTCCAGGTCGACTTGTCGTCGTCACATCTTCCCAATTTCCACCGTTTGTCTTCAAGAGGCGATAGAGAATGCGATGAGTGCAAGTGCAAGTGTTTCCTTCTTGGCATACATCAGAGATTGTTCATACCAACACCAACAGATTGATATTGTTTCTTTCAGGCTCAAAATCATGTGGCTGCGTCGTCACTAGGTGAACTCATTATCAAGATAGCACAGATTCTGCGTGTTTTTTTTTCGCCCTTTACTCCCATTTTCACAGATTTCATCCGTTGCTCTAATCGTTGCTACTTGAACCATTCGATGTCTGGTCCACCAAATTTTGCAATAAGCAGTTTTATGGTGACGAAATGTTGAGCATGTTTTGATACGGGAATACTAAGGACATAGCGCATATAAATGTCAAGAACGCATCGGTTTTGACGCTCTTGTGTAAATATAAACAACTATTAATCTTAACATCACAACATTGACACTGTACTACATACAGATGTAGGGAGGAACTCAGCTATACTCAGTAGCTATCTATTAAAATTCACTTCGAAGGAAGGTAAAAATTGTCTGTGTAAAATTTGCAGCATTCCCTCTCATTTGGATATAAATACACATTCACCATCCCCGTGAAATCACACGCAGGCATTTCCGGTTTACCTTTCAAAATTCCTTTGATTCAAGTGTGAAAGAAAATCTCAGGAATAGGGTCGAGTCTAGATTCTAGATGTCAGAAGCACATTAATCAAACCCGTTCAAAATGATTACATGTCAAAAGCACGTTATTCAAAAGCACGTATGTCAAACCAGGAACTGCCTTTTCAGGATCTAGAAAAGAAACCCAACTTTTTTATGTCGTGGCCACTGGTGAGACTGAACAGCTTCCACATTACATTCCTCTATGCATTTTCTGTCATTTGTAAGTACTGGGATATTTAAAAAATTGATCGTCCTTCCGAAAACTTTCGAATGCACTGAAACCTGTACTGGTCATGAGCATTATTGTAAATACTGTATGTGATATGATAAGAGTCCAACGGAACTTGCATGGGTACTGTTCATGAGCATTATTTTAAAGATGTTGATATGAGTCCGACGGAGCTTGCATGGATAGCGGGTAGCAGGAATCGCTGGAAAGTCACATTTAAATATTTATGCGATTGTTGAAATTTTTCAGCAGATCCAGGATGATTCTGAAATCGAAATTCAAAGATTGTTGACCGGAGGGAAAGCTGCTCTTCCAAAATTAAAGTATCGAAAGCTGGAGGTAAAGATTGCCAGTTTGAAAATTATGCTCAACTCAGACTCACTTTCTCTTTACGAGTACATGAAAGCCGTCTCAACTACGTTTCACGTGGAATGAAATACATTGTGAATTAAGATA